>BLBF01000068.1:7244562-7267710 GCA_015471245.1 Laticauda colubrina
AGGAAGGAAGGAAGGAAGGAAGGAAGGAAGGAAGGAAGGAAGGAAGGAAGGAAGGAAAGAGAAAGAAAGAAATTAATCCTGATCTCCACTCCTGGTGTGACAAACAGGTTTTGTCTTCATTAAGAAATACAGTCAGAGGGAGAGAAAAAAATAACCCTTGAATCCATTTATGTTTTCAATTTGCTCTGAACTGTTTTTGAACGACTCGGGTCAGGACCTAATTTCTGAAGCAATCTTCTTGGCATTTTATTGTTCACCAGTGACTTGTACATGATTAAAGAATCTGCCAGGAAAATTTGTGGCCCCCCCATCCCAATTCTCTCTAATGATATTATTCTTTTTAGAGTACACCGTCTCTCTCCTCCCCCCAATCTCTATCTCATGTATTGGGTTTGTCAGTATTGGTAAGCCGAATGCAGTTTGAGGACAAGAATATGGATTCTTTCTACTTGAAAAAAAAATAGTTTTGATTCTCCACTATCTTTTATTACCGTGTATGTTTTACCGCCATCCAAATATATTAAGACAGACCAATATTGACAATCAAATATTTATATCTGAGTTTTAGAGGACCGCTTTATCCATTTAAGTGTGAAACAGCCATATTGGTTCTTATAGTTTCATTTGTTATCATTTGGTGACAAATGGGGCTTGCAAGGAAGGCTCTTCTGTAGAATTTGCATCATTCATTATTTGGTTCTTTCTCTCTTCTGCTTTCCTCCTTTCTCATTCCAGTATTCAGTGGCCACTTATGGATGCTTCTGTTGTTCTGGACAGCTCAATCCCAGGGCCTGTGGCTGAAGATAAAGTAGAACCTGGGTCTTCTGGTCCAGCATCTTTACTACTGTGGTCTCCTTGGTGCTCTCACATACACTAGCACCGAAGATGTTACCTAGCCAAGTAATAAAACATCTGCAAATAAACAGCCAAATTCAGAGAGCACCAAGGACCCCACAGCCTTCTTCCTCCTCTTGGACAAACCCACTCCCTTCTAGTACTGATGATGTTATCTAGTTGGGTCATGAAATGTCTAAGAGAAAACAACCAAGCTCAGAGAGCATGAAGATCCACATAGTTGTCGTCATCCTCCTCCTCCTCCCTTCCAACACTGATGATGTTACCTACTTTGGGTAATGAAACATCTGCAAGGAAACAACCAACTCAGAGAGGACCAAAGACTCCACAGTTCAACCCTGAGCTACAAATATTTTCTTCTATTGGTACCTTTACTAGTATCGCACACCAGATCTTGGGCTAGGTGGGCAGGAATAGCCCAACCAGGGAATTTCCATGGCCTGAGGGTCAATGAGGGTCTGCAACCATCTTCATCACATCATTCCAGCTGCAATGTGTGGTTACTGTTTGATTACAATGCACCCAGGAAATATAATAGAGATAATCCTTGATTTATTACCACAATGGAGCCCTACATTTCTGTTGCTAAGTGAGACAGTTATTAAGTGACTTTGGGCCATTTTACAACCTTTCTTGCCACAGTTGTTAAGTGAACCACTGCAGTTGTTAAGTTGGTAACAATTAGTAACACGGTTGTTAAGTGAATCTGGCTTCCCCATTGACTTTGTTCATCAGAAGGTCACAAAAAGGGATCACATAACCCAAGGACACTATGAGTCAGTTGCCAAGCATCTAATTCAAAGGTCTTCAAACTTGGCAAGTTTAAGACTTGTGGACTTCAACTCCCAGAATTCCTGAGCTAACATGACTGGAGGAGGAATTGTGGGACTTGAAATTCACAAGTCTTAAAGCTCTCAAGTTTGAAGACTCTTGATCTATATCTGTCTGTCTGTCTGTCTGTCTATCTATCATTTGTCTCTAATCAATATCTATCTGTTAATCATTTATTTCTATCTATCTATATATCCTGTCTCTAATTTATAACATCTTCAGTCTGTCTATCTATATCTAGACAGACATCTATATCTGTCTCTCTCATCAATATCTATAGCTATCTGTTAATCATCTATATACAGAAGCATTCCTGTCAAGGATAGAAACATTCCTGTCAAATAGACAACAAATTGTCAAAATTGGGAATGTCCTATCAAATTCTGTACCTGTCAAAAGTGGTGTCCCTCAAGGCAGTGTTCTAGGACCAATTCATACTCTTCATACTCTACATAAATGACCTCTGTGTTCATATTAAAAGCAACTGCGTCCTCTTCTCTGGCAATGTGAAGCTATTCAACACCACAGACAATACTGCTACCCTTCAAAAAGGTCTTGACTATGTATCAGAATGGTCAAACAAATGGCAACTTCAAATCTCAACAAACAAATGCTCTGTCTTACATATTGGCAAAAAAATAATAATCAGAAAATAAAATAAAGGCTGAATAGTCAAGACTGTGTTGATAATCCAAGCTCTGTCAAGGACCTTGGAGTACTCATCTCAAATGACCTAAGTGCTAGAGCCCACTCTAACTACATAGCCAAAAAGACATGAAGAGTTGTTAACCTAATATTACATAGCTTTTTCTCTGGTAATATTACACACTAACTAGGGTATACAAAACATTTGCTAGACCAACACTTGAATACAGCTCATCAGTTTGGAACCCACATTATGCATCTGATATTTACACAGTTGAGAAAGTCCAGAAATATTTCACAAGAAGAGTTCTCCACTCCTCTACTCATTGCAGAATACCTTATGCCACCAGAAAACCTAGAACTACGTTCCCTTCAGTCCGATCTAAGTATCGTACATAAAATCATACATTGCAATGACTTACCTGTCAATGAATACTTCAGCTTCAACCATAACAATACAAGAGCACACAATAGATACAAACTCAAGGTTAACCGCACCAAACGTGATTGCAGGAAATACGACTTCAGCAACAGAGTGATCAGTGTCTGGAATACTCTGCTTGACTGTGGTTTCTTCCCAAACCCCAAAAACTTTAATCTTAGACTGTCTACTATTGACCTCACCCCTTTCCTAAGAGGTCTCTAGGGGGCATCTATAAGCACACCAACGTGCCTACCATCCCTGTCCTATTGTTTCTTTTATTTTTCTTATATGTATCCATGTATTCATAACTATGTTTTTACTTATACCTATTATTTGTAAACAATTGACAAACCAAATTTTAAAAAAAATGAAGTATCTTCAAACTTGTCAAGTTTAAGACTTGTGGACTTCAACTCCCAGAATTCCTGAGCTAACATGACTGGAGGAGGAATTCTGGGAGTTGAAGTCCAAAAGTCTTAAAACTGTCAAATTTGAAGACCCCGGATCTTATTTTTGATCACAGGACCATTTGGATGCTGCAATGGTCCTAAGTGTGAAAAGCAGTTATAAGTCATTTTTTCAATGCTGTTGTAACTTTGAATGGTCACTAAATGATTGTCTGTAGGTCGAGGACTACCTGTATGTAAACATATACAGAGTATGAACTATGAATTTTGGCTACGTTTATGTTTCTTTTAGCTTGTAGTCAGTATCCTGCCTGATTCAAATTTAGATGAGATCTTTGTGATAGGATACACATTGCACCATAGCGAGAGGCAACAGGTAATTAGATTTCTCGTGCTTCAGCAAGAACAGGGAAGGGATACGGATGCAACTTCCGAGAATTATCGCTTGCCCTTCTTCTCTCTCTGTTTCTGACTCACTGCTCCCCCTCCTCACCTTGAAACCTCTCCTTGTGCAGCCAATGTGACCTCAATTACTGCTTTCATTTCTCGTTTTTCCTCTTCATGCCTCCCTCCTGCTCTGCCAAAACCTCTTTTTTCCAATTTACATGATGACTAAGAATAAACGCCCTTCCTGCCCTTCCAAACACTTTGATGCCGAGATCCTGGATTGCTTTCTCGTGTCCTGCTTACACTCTTTCTGGTGGTCCCATGAGAGCTGAAGGCTGCTCCTGTCAGTGTTTTGATAAGGGTCAACTTCGGGCTCCTGGGGAGAAGTTGAAGAGAAGAGGTGACCTTTCAAAGGATCTGGTTTTCCAAACATTCTGAACATCAGAACATTCTGATGTTGAGAATGTGCTCCAATTTAATTAAAAGGGCTCAGATCTACACATAGAGTGGACCTCAAGCTTTCAGCCAAGTGTACAGGTAATCTTGCCAATTCATTCTCTTGGTGTGCGATGACACATTTCACATTTAGTGATGAACAAAATAAGAGTAAGGCATCTTATCTGAAGTAGGTTTAGAGCAAACCACTCCTGTGCAAAAGACATGGGACATAGCACTGATGAAATTATCCAGTAGGGTAATGAAACATCTGCAAGAAAACCACCCAGCCCAGAAAGCACCAAGGACTCCACAATTCAACCCTGAGCTACAAATATTTTTTTCTGCTGGTACCACATGAGACACAGTTACCATAGAGAGATCATCTAGGCATCAGTTTAGATCTAATGCAGGAAAGTCTAAAGTCACATCCAGGGCAACACGAAAGGTTGGTCCCCTTTGATGAATGAGATATTGGGAAAGGCCTTGATTGGTCCCAACTTACAGAGAACATAGAACTTAACATTTGCACAGAGAGCTAGGGGAGAGGTGTAGTTCAGAAGGATGAATCTAAGCATCTAGAGATGGCCCAGATGAGTTTTCTTCCGTGATTTGTTAAAATCCATCCACAAATGTCCATGTTTCCAGTCATGAAGAACCCATCTATGCAAAAACCAATTTGAACAAGCCAGTAGCTTCACTTCTTTGTTGTACTGGCTTGCATCCACATTTCTGGCCTAATTGTTGGGGACATCTGAAGTTATTATAATGAATGCAAAAATCAGCAGATGTGGGAGAATGAACTTTTTCCTCCTGCTCTTCTTCTTTCTCTTCCTCCTCCTCCTCTCCTCCTCCTCCTTCTCCTTCCTCTTTTTCTTCTTCTTCTTCTTCTTTCATGGATGAAGGAAGTACCCTTGTTCCTGGTCATCCAAGTAAAAATTCTGCTGCTGGCTCTATGCAATTCCTATCATGCTACTAACTAGCACAGTGGAACTGAGAGAACCCAGAAGTAGTTTAAATACAACAATGACAACAATGTGCCTTTGCCAATGTCTTTATGAAGGAGTTATTTTCCACCCTGAGAGAACCTGGAAATACTCTATTTCTCTATAAAACACCGTAAACTTAATGAAAGCTGATTCAATCAAAGTCAGTTCTCTTTAGCTGAAGTTTGCTAGGCTCTTTCCATAAATGTAAGCAAACTAGGAACTGTTACAGACCACCTGTCCTATATCTGTATCATTAATGAACATCCCCAAGGACAGCTCTGGCGGCAGTGAGAGGCAGAATCAAATTTCTTCAGTCTATACGTTATTTCATTGGGTTTTTTTTAAAAAATAAATCATTCTATTAGAAGGTCACTGTCTTTTTACTTTTAAGCCTCCATTACTACATTTGGGATTTTCTATTTTGCCAGAGAAAGTGCGTCTTCAGACTAAGTCCATTGACCCAAGAGGACATGCAAATCCATCCTGTTGTTTTTGTGGGCAGATTCTAGGCACACAAATGCTGTCAGTTCTTAAGGTGGTTGGATGTTTAATGCTCTCAGTTCTCATTTCTGAAAATGGGATTTTCTACTGATATTTTGCCTCAGGATCACAGTTAGCTATTCAGGTTCCTTATTTGAGGAAAAATGCAATCTATAAAGACAGGATGGAACAAAAAAAGAAAAATCCTGCTCAAATAGGAACTCTCTTGAGCATCAATTCTATCTGAATTGTAACTCTTTTAAGTCAGTCTGGATATTATTTTTCTCCTTCCCTTAGTGACAGGAAAAAAAAAAAAGAATAATTTGCATTTCAAATGCCTGATTCTTTTGAAAATGGACACATGTAGTAATTTTTTAATGCTATCTTTCTTTTTTAGGAGATTTGAATTCCTGCTTTTTTTGCTCCGGATTTTTCAAGCTACTCCGTTGATTAATTGTTCTGTCAGAACATTCCCTCCCCACTCCTGGGGGAAGGTTACTGCAAAATCCCCATTCCCTCCCCACCCCACTAACCTGCTTTCCAGCTCCGTTCTCCTATGCAGGGCAACAAAAGGAGACCCAGCCAATCAGCTAGGACTCAATGGGAGGCAGAGAATAGATGGGGGCAGGGCCAGTCAGAGGTGGGATTTGTTGGTTCTCCAAACTATTCAAAATTTCCACTATCGGTTCTCCAGAACTGATCAGAACCTGCTGAATGTCACCTCTGAAAGCAGCTGAGCTTCTAAATGCTCCATTTTCAGCGCTGCATGCAAGCGCCTTAGGCACATGCATGCGCTCAATGAATAAAACGGCAGCATCCCACCATTGCTTCAAGTGCTTTGGAGAATAAGTCAATCCCTTCTTTTCTGTGATAGCCTCTCAAGTAAGGGAAAATAGCCACCATGTCTCCCTTAAATCTTCTCTTCAATAGGTTTTATTTCTTAGTGGTGCCCAGCTGGATTTACTGCATCTTCAAAGTCAATCTTTCTATCCCTGCCTTCCCATCTGCACCAAAGTTAATCCTGTTTTGTTTTCAAAGAGTTTTCCTTCCTATGGACAGATAGACAGAGCTCTGTACTCTGTTCATCCTTCCTTCCATTTATGGTATTGAGTTGGAAAGGGGGTAAAAAAAGCATTGGCTTGATTACCAGGTAGACCTGGTATTTTATGTCATGTCTCATATGTCACAGCAGTTTACTTAGAATTCAATCTTAATTGAAAGGGACATTTGTCTTCAGGAGGCATTATTTACTGTTCTGTCAAAGAAGCGTGCATTCGGCAGAGAACTTCAATAGCTCAAATGCTCTCCAATCTGGCTGTTGTGGCCATATTCTCAGTCCGAGAGGTGAGCTGTCAACATTGATCAAGTCCTCCAGGAGTTATAATAATGATTGTTCTTTTCTAACTCAGAGATATAACTTTCAAAGGTCTCATATTGAGAAAAGAGTAGTGCTGGGAAAGGTCCCCCATTTCAGTAGGACCAGCCCTTCCATAGGAAGAGTTGCCTGGATGAAAAAAAAAATAAACCAATGACTACAATGTTACAGAGCAACATCCCATTGGAAGAAGAGATGTGTCTACTTAATTCTGTTCAGTGCCTTTTACTGAGAAATATGTCTTCATTAATTGCTACATTTCTATAAATGACAGACATCCAGTAAACAGAATGATTGAATTTTCCTCTGTCTATGGAGATTCTCAGTCATCCAGATCATGTGTCAGAGTTCTGATGGATGCCCTATTTAAACCATGAGCCTCTAGCCAAGTTTCAAAAGAAATCTGGTTATTTACTAGGAGCCACATGTTGGCACATACCCTAATGAAGTCAGCTCTGCCTGATGTAATTTATGACCCATCCATGACCCTGTTTCCCCCCTCTCCCCAGCATCTGTCATAAATCACATTCTCCAACAGAGCACTTTCATGGGCTGTAGAAACCATGCCTCTCTGGTTGGTCTCAGTAGCCTGGGATACAGCCTTAAAGAAGGTATGTGTGGAATGTGCTTCTGGTTGTGGCTGCTGCTCCATCAATTTTCCCCCTCCTGCCTATGGCAACTCAAGAGCAGGCCAGGAATGCTTTATGAGTTGACATCATGATTGTTCCAATGGTGCTTTTTCAAAAAGCAACTGGACTTTCTTTGTTCTTCCATGAAGATATTTCTCTTCTCATCCAAGAAGTTTCTTTAATTTCTAAATAAGCTCTGAAGAAGAGAACTGAAGAAGCTTCTTGGATGAAGCAGTGCAAGATCAGAAGATGTGGAAAGACCTGGCCCATAGAAGCGCCAAGAGTCAGGCATGACTGACTGGATATCATCATGGACACAAGATAATCCTAGGTGCTCATAAAACATTTAATTTGAAGAGATGATGACAGGTCTACTTCATGTCTCTGCTAAGCAACACATTTGTTAAGTGAGTTTTGCTCCATTTTACAACCTTTCTTAGGACTCAGTGGCTCAGTGGGTAAGACGCTGAGCTTGTTGATCAGAAAGGTTAGCAGTTTGGCGGTTCAAATCCCTAGTGCCACGTAATGGAGTGAGCTCCCATTACTTGTCCCACCTTCTGCCAACCTAGCAGTTCGAAAGCAGGTAAAAATGCAAGTAGAAAAATAGGGAGCACTTTAGTGGGAAGGTAACAGCGTTCTGTGCGCCTTTGGTGTTTAGTCATGCCGGCCACATGACCATGGAGACGTCTTCAGATAGCTCTGGCTCTTCGGCTTTGGAATGGAGATGAGCATCACTCCCTAGAGCTGGAAATGACTAGCACATAGGCATGAGGTACCTTTACCTTTACAGCCTTTCTTGACACAGTTGTTAAGTGAATCACTGTAGTTCTTAAGTTAGTAACACAGTTGTTAAGTGAATCCTGATTTTCCTTGTGACTTTGCTTGGCAGAAGGTCGCAAAAGGGGATCACCAGACACTTCAACCATCATAAATGCAACCGTCAATGGCCATGTGTCTGAACTTTGATCACGGGGACACTGCAACAGTCATAAGTGTGAAAAATGGCCATAGCTCACTTTTCTCAATGCTGTTGTAACTTTGAACAGTCTTTAAATGAACTGTATATATAGCTGCATAATCCCTGGCAGTACAGTGAACATATAGATAATATTTTTCAACGGATGATTATCAGGGGTGGGATGCTTCTGGTTCTGTCTGGTTCTAAAAAATCGGTAGCTCTGAAGAGCAGCAGACAGTAATCCGGTTCTGTGTCTGTTGCTGTTTGGCCCACCCGCCTGCCTGGGCTCTTACCTGTCCTGTATTTCCTGCTTTTTCAACCTCAGCTGCTTTGCGCAGCACAGCTGAGGTTGAAAAAGCAGGAAAAAAAAGGTTTTTCAAACCCTGAGCACCTGTGCCCAGCGCTTGTCTGCTGTCCGGGTGGCACAGTTTAAGGTTTGTTTACATGCATGTGTGCAAAACGTAACCACCGAACCTGTAGTAACACCAGTTGAATCCCCACCCTGAGGATTATACTTCCTTACTGACATAGACTGTAAAATGGACTTGTTTTCTATGGATTCCAGAAATTCCTTCTGTATCCTCGGAGTTTCCATACAGGTGTTTGCATGGAACAAATGGTTAAAAATTAAGCAATGTCCCGAACTGCACACAAACCACTCCATACCTGCAATGATAAGCACTTGACACAAACATAATTATTTCTCTCTGCTTAGCAGTCAGAAAGGATTGCTATGTTTTACAATGTGATATTGTCCTCTGGTATGTTTGACCAAAGGTCCATCTCTCCGAGGACAGCCTAATTCAACAGGCAACAAATTTGGGCATCTCAGGTAAATGTGTCTCCTAGTGATGCTACCTGTCAATCTCTATCCAGAGACATCAGGTGCTGAAACTGGGACCTGATAGATGAGAAACATTTAATCTACACCCGATTGCTCCAAAATGCATTGAATCCCCTGTGTAGTCAAAAAGCAATATTCACAACCCACTGCCAAAATGGAATGAAGTCGCCTGTTGACTCAAGCACAATGGCTTTCTATGTTTGTGTCACCATGAAGCTCATAAAATGTCATTCCCAGCCACCTGCAAAAGATTCTAATTTATATTAACAATTTGACACCGGTCTATTTTAACCAGAGATGGATTACATCAGGGCAAAATTTGGGAGGTATCCAGCTGACAGTGACATTAACAATAAATGAGAAATCATAGCCTTGTGCTGGATTACATTCCCCCCATCTCATCTCATGTAGTGACTTAGTATAGAGGCTAATCTGAATGTAGCCTTAGGCATCAATGCCACGCGTAGAAAATTACCTAACTTGGAGCTGCAATTGTAGTTTCTCCAGAAAATCGCTTTTTTTCCTACTGATTCTGAAGTGCCCCCCTCCCTCCAATGATAATGCAGTTTGGCCATCTTGCAGGAATCAGTTTAATGGGTCTGTCCTCTCCCAAACTGCTACTTTTACCTCTAGAAAAGTAATAAAGGAGTCCCTGGAGATTTTAATATGCTAGTCATTGCCAGCTCTAGAAGACAATGCTCATCTTGGTTTCAAGGTTATTGAACCAGCGCTGCTCAAAGACATTTCTGCAGTCATGTGGCCAGCATAACATCATGGAGTGCTGTTATCTTCCCACCAAAGTGGTACCTATTTATCTACTTGCATTATATACTTTCAAACTGCTAGGTTGGCAGGAGCTGGGGTAAGAATGGGAAAACTCACCCCATCGTGTGGAGCTTGGGTCTCGAACCTTGCCTGTCGACTTTCCAGCTGACAAGCTCAGCATTTTAACTGTGGAGCCACCACACCATCTCTAGAAAGCAAGATTATATTTACTGACCTTGCATGAATATTTGCAAAAGACATTTGATAATGATAAACAGTCACCACGCAGAATAGCATTTTAAAGAGCCAACATATACCAGCAAAAGGCTGCATGGGTAGCAAATTCCATAAACAACAGCCAAAAAAGCACAAGGAATTCTCTCCTATTGTGGCCCAGAATTATCACACAAGAGCTGCAAAATTCAAACTGTCATGCCTCTTGGTCATAGTGATTCAAAACGAGAGTCATATTATTAGGATTTTCTTGACCATTTAGCAAGAGCAGAATTCTAGAGTTGTGTGATCTCCCCTTTTTGAGTTCAACATCTCTGCTGGACAAAGTCTCAACTTTTACTTAGATATAAAGAAAGACAAAGTCCTTACAGCTTTGAGAAGATTTTGAGCAGGGTCATTGGAGAGTTGAGAAAGAAACAAAACCAAAGATCTCTTTCCAGGATCTTGTTGCAAACTAATTTAAATATTGATAACCTAGAAAGGATGGGGAAGCTAATATGTCTTAGTAATTGAATCCTACCTGATTCTGACTTGAAAGATGTTTCCAAATCTGTCCTGCAGATAGTGGTATTTCCTTTTTTTTTCTGAATTAAAATTAAATACACATTTCCTTCTAGAGTTCCATGGCTTCCCCCAGGGCTGCTGGAGGTGAAACAATAAACGGCAGCCACAATTCAAACTCAGTGCCTAAGGCCAGTCAGGTTATTTTTTTGTAACACAGGCAGAAAATCCCTTAAGTGGCATTTTTCCCCTCCCTGACAACGAAATGCAATAATAAATAAAACAGGGAATCCTTTCCATTTCATGACCACAAGAATCAGGCTACTTTCTATTTCATGGAAGGACCAGCCTAGATGCTCCTCAGCCCATTCAGGATTTTCTCTCTGATATGATTTGTCTCTGCTTTTCATTCCTTCATTCCAAAATCCAGCTTCATCAAGGTGGTAGAACAGGTACAGATGAGGTACAGATTCCTAGGTCAGTTTGTTTCTGGACTTAGAACCAACTTAATCTCTCAAGTTGGCAAAGTCATTCCTATTGTTGCAATCATAATAGAAAATAAGGAGTCTCTAAATCAAAAGGTCCATGACATTTAATAGCCTTAAACCCTATATATTGGACAGATGAGAAATGATTAATCAAAGTTACAGTAATTCATAAAAAAGCAAAGAGTCCCATTTCCCTATCAACTCTTCCAGATTTTCCTTCCTTCTAATGTTTAAACAATTCTCTTTGGGATGTAGGCAGTCAACTTGTGAAGCATTCCTGGCCTGCTCTTGAGTTGTCATGGACAGGAGGGGGGGGGGCGTGGTAACTGATGGAGCAGAATGGCAGCCACAACCAGAAGCACATTCCATGCATACCTTCTTCAAGGCTGTATACCAAGCTACCAGGACCAACCGGAGAGGCATGATCTCCACAGCCTGCGAAAGTGCTCTGTTGGAGAATATGATTTATGACACACCCTGGGGAGAGGGGGAAACAGGGTCAGAAGTGGACTGTAAATTACATCAGGCAGAGCTGACTTCATTTGGGCATGTGCCAACATGTTGCTCCAAATAAATAACTGGATTTCTTTTGAAACTTGGCTCGTAGTTCATGATTTAATTAGGGCATTCGTCGGAACCCTGACAGTAAATCAGCACTCTCCTTAAACTAATCAAAATTACATTCAGACCTGCTCACCTGAGTTTAATCTCTGCATGATCTCCATGGCTCTACAAGAATCCACTAGAATTGGGCAGCCAATAAATTTAATGACACAAATAAATGTAAATGAGAACCTTTACTGCAACTGGGGAAATCCCCCCAACTTGTAAAGGAGAGTTGGGCAATGGCTCAGAAGGTTGCAGATACCGCCATTCTAGGCTCTTTCCCTTGTCTATTTTCTTTTCTTTTTTGGGGAGGGGGCGGAGTTATGTGTCTCCAAACAGAGTTGTTAGGGATAACATTGTTCACCCTAACTGTTTTAGGTGAAAATACTAACTATGAATCATAGTTAGTGTATGCAGCTTTAACTGTAAAATAGCAACTGTGGGTGTGGTTATGAAAACCATATAAAAGTAGCAAGGCTACAGCTTGCTCTCTCTCTCTCTGGCTTTGATGATCCCTGATTACTGCTTGGAAGCAAGACTGCATTGCTCGAACGGGAGAGACAACAACGGACTGATTTATGTGAACTGACAATAGGATATTCTACATGGACTTTGCTAACTGAATATCCCTGAATGGACTGACTACATGGTAAATGAATATAGGACTGTTTTTGACTATGCTATAAACTTATACTGGAATAAAACATATTCTTGATAGCACAAGCGTATCTGTTATTTTTACTGTATGTTAATAAACATACAAGCTTAGCTCACTCATTTATCTGTGTGCCTATCTGACTAACGCTGCACATTCTGTTTAGCTTGTCTCCCTAACCCTGGTTGGGGAACCCAGGCTTAACAAGAGTTATTTTTAAGGAATTGGAAAAGGTTCTGGAAACTCTGGACTTGGTTTGGAGAAGAGTAAAATGCTCTGGTCTGTTTCCAAGTGTCATCTTCTTTTTGAGAGAGAGAGAAAGGAAAAGGAGTGTCAGGGATCTGGCAGTTACCCCCATTTAAATCATGACTCTCTAGCTGAACTTCCAGAACTTAAAGAAGATTTATTAGGAGTAAACATGCTGGCACTGCCTGGGTATAGCCGACTCTGAGATACATTGTCACCTTTGACCCTGGTTTTCCCCCACCCACTGGGTGTTTCATAATTCATATTCTCCATCCATAGCCAAGAGTCATCAATAATGCTCTCCAGTTAGAATTTTGCATGGCAGAAACTTCGGTCACCTAGAAACTATCTTTGAAAATATTTATGGAATGCAAGCTGCCCAATTCTCCCCTCTCCCTTTCTGTTGGCAACTCTAAAAGGACCATATAAATATTTTATGAATTGACAAGGAGATTCTTACCAGCATGAATTGAGTTCTAATCAATCTAAACAATCTAATTTCTGTTTGGAGTTTATTGATAGGGCAAGTTCAATCTTTATGTTTCTAATTGACTAAGGGTCCTCCAACTGTAGATTTTCTAATGAGAGCATGCTTCTTTTGAACTAATTTTTTTCCCCATGATTTTTAACCCTGCCTGTGAAGAGATTCATAAATGAAAATAATTAAAGACGAAAACATATCCTGACAATTTCTCTTCTTTTCAGCCTATGTAATTTGTGCATTGGTGATGGCTTGCTGGGTATAATCAGCATCTCTGTTTCCCCATATAATCAACTAATTTCCTTCTTTGAAATAAGGCATCCAGCTTCATGGTAAACAATAAAATGAATGAAAGCTATGCCAGGAAGCACAGCACTTTTAAAAACAGAGCAGAGCTAGATAAATGAGGAGAATGAGCTTTCTGGAACTCTGGGCTTCTGAAAAAGGTTCCATTCTATAAGAATCGGTGGCTTATTTTCAGAACAGGGGATAAACTGCCTTTCCAAATTCTACACCAAAAGATGGATGATTTCTCTGGAAGAAAGAAAAGAAAAAATTTCCAGCAATTTTGCAAGAGTTGTACTTCGCTTGAACATTAACAAGTATCCCTGTCAGAGGTGGAATTCAGCAGGTTCTGACCAGATCTGGAGAACTGGTAGTGGAAATTTTGAGTAGATCGGAGAACCAGCAAATATCACCTCTGACTGGCCTTGCCAACCCCATCTATTCTCTGCTTCCCAAGTTCCAGTTGATTGGCTGGGTCTCCTTTTGTTGCCCTGCACAGCAACACAGGGAACAGAGCTGGAAAGCAGGTTAGTGGAGTGGGGAGGGAGTAGAGATTTTACAGTATCCTTCCCCTGCCATGGCCACCAAGCCACAGCCACCAAGCCATGCCCACAGAACCAGTAGTACATTTTTTGAACCCCACCACTGATCCCTGCTTCTGAAAAATGTCCTACCCGATTCCCTTGGGATATGCTAGGAGGGCAAAATAGGTGTAGAGGTAATCTTTCATGTACAACAGTTCATTTAGTGACCGTTTAAAGGTGCAACAGCCCTGAAAAAAGTGATTTAATGACCGTTTTTCATTGTAGTATCCCCATGGTCAAGTGATTTACATTCACATGTTTTTCCACTGGTTCCTATTTATGATGGTTTCAAAGTCCTGGGGATCACAATGTCCTGAGTCAACAGGGAAGCCAGATTCACTTAACAATGGTACTACTAACTAAACACTGCAGTGATTCCCTTAACCATTGTGGCAAGAAAGGTCTTACAATGGGGCAAAACTCACTTAACAAATGCCTTGGTTAGTGATGTTGATTTTGGGTTCAATTTTATGGTCGTAAGCCGAGGATTACCTGCATTGCAAATTTCTGCACTGGAAGAGATATGGCCTTCACATTTGCACATCCCTTGGGCACTTGGTAAGTGAATAAGTGATGGATATCCCAGTCAAGCGATGAGAATTTTCTCTCCATTTCTAAAGCAAAATCTCTTTCGTTAAATTGAAGGAGAGCTATGCAGATTTTCACTGCTGGGTCTGGCTCTTTATTAATTCCTGTATTGATTAACTGTAAAAAGGGCTAGGGAATCTGTGCCTTGATGAATATGTGGTGAGTTTATCAATCTATGAGGTTAGAAATACGGCATTGTTAATACAAAAGCTATAGCAAATAAACTGTCCTGAAACTGGACAGTTTTATAGTCTGATAATGGCAGCAAAGAGAGATCCTTATGGCTTTCCTGGGTCAAAGGTTTATCACCAAAGTCATATTAATGGCTGGAAATAATGATTCCTTGTTGACTTAAGTATTTGGCTCTTTCAAATGATGTACTTACTTTCAACCAAGGTTTATGCTCACTAACTTGCTTTACTTCACTTCCTAGAATTGGGGTCTGTAGCTTAAATTAGCCAAAGGCCAAAAGCAGGTCATATGATCTTTGTGTGAGATGATCAGGCTGAAGGGAAGAGTCAAACATCATCAGTCTTGAATCCCTTGTGTGATATGTAAAATTATACGTGTGAACATATAAAGCAAAGGTAATGCCATTTTTAACCTCTGTGTTAACCTAAGATAATTTACTGGAATATTATGTAAGAATTTTCTATTGTTTTGAATGAAGGTCAAATATTTGGCAGGTTATGCTGACCAGTGTCATCTTAATGATGGAGATTACTGGAAATGGAAATGGCTAACAGGACCAGGAAACAGATGTTATGCTACAATAACAGGGGTGTTGCATAAGCTGCATATGTAGTTGGATAGATTGTGAACCCAGGAAAGGGGCAGAGACTGTATATTTGAACCTGTATATAAATCCCAGCCCTCCTGGGGGAAATGTTTTTGGCCCAAGAGCAGAATTCCCTTTTGCAAAAGCTTCATAATAAAGCTCTTATATATTGTTCATGTGTCTCCAGTATTCAGTTGTTGGAATACCTAAATGATTTTTATCACACCTTGGTACACACAAGAGATCTAAATCTAGTTCACCTTGAATTCCTTCTACTTTTACTAACCGCTGATTTCCTTTGGCTGTTAGTAGTTCAGATTCTTGTAGAGAGCTAAAGCTTGCAATAAATCTTTACACCCATTTGAACAACCTGGATCTTCTGACTTCCCTAGCACTTAACAATTTCCCCCTCAAGATTCAGGGAGCTACCTGCAAGTCTCTGGAAAGAAAACCCCCAAGGTCTGATTTTTAATTCACTTCTTTAAGTCATTTATTTTGAAATTAAAAATCCAAATCTAAGTGAAAGTGGCTTTTCTTCTCGCGCCACTTCCTTCTTTCTCTCTACTTCTCCCTCTCCGCCTACTTCTTAGAGTGTAACTACGAGCTTCCACTTAAAAGCCAAACATGAATGCTGGAAAGATGCATCTCTTCCTGGCCTAGAACCAGGCTGGGCACTGCCACTAAGCACAGTGTTTGGCCTGCCAGCAGAGTTTTTATGGATTGGCATTGCAAGTTATTTTCCTGCTTTCCATTTTAAAGCAGAGCCACATCTGGTTGTGGTGCTAGCTGATTGCTACGGATTGTATGGAAAGATGTATCAAGTGATACAGCAGGAGCAAATAAGGAGTCAATCTTGATGAGAGTGGGATCAGATGGTAAAGGATGCATAAGCCTATAGTCTGAGCAATGGGGAACTCTGAGGTCCAGCCTAAGAATGATGCAAATGCAATCCAACCGAATTTCAGTTCCTTATTTGCTTATCCCAGATAGACTGAATCTTGCTGGACTAAACCTATATTATTCTAACCCTAACACATATGTCCTGGGAGATTCTAAGGAGTGGTTACCCTGAATCTTTTCCTCTGTATCCTATTTAGTTCTGTCTCTTGTTTTGCCTGCCTCATGTGGTCTCTCCTTCCTGGAATCCTGCTGTGTTGCTATAATCCATCAAATCACTTCCCCCTTTATAGACACAATCTATCACAAAAACAGTGATTGTTTCAATTGATCTTCATCCTCAGATATCTTTTATAACACACTAGCTCGATACCCATGCTTCGCTATGAAACTATGTGATCGGGCTTAGTTTTGGGGGAGGAAAATAAGGGGAAAAAATTGGTATTGGGATAAGAATACCATTGGTATTCTTCTGGTTGGCATCCTGTCAGTGTGTGAGAGAATTGAGGGCTGTCTGGAAACTGAAACAGTATTTGCTGTGTGAGCAAGAAGGAAACAGCAAGGAACCTGAGCGTGGCTTAGCTCAACTGTTCTGTACTAAAGCTGCTTGGTGCTGTGAAACTAAAACTGAAACTGAAACTCCTCTCCTCTGCTTGTATTTTGCATTTGGAACATATTTCTTTTCAGGTAGGGAGGGGGAGTAGAACTCCTTAGCATCAGAGCATGTTAATAATAATATAGGAAATATTAATGCTCTGAAGGTCATTTCGAAAAATCCTTTCTTAGCGAGCATCTCAAAGCTAAGAGGAACATATATGCCAAATTTCAAGCTTGTAGGCTTTATGGTTTTGGAGATTTTTTGGGGGGAGGGGGGTGTTAGGAAGAGGAGAAAGGGAAAAAGAGAAGTGTAGGAAGTGTAGGAGTAAAAAAACATTTACTTTCAACTCTTTTCAGCACAATAGAATGAACATAATAATGTTATAGGCTCAACTTTTTACTTTGCATACTTAGTATATACTAGTCATTTATATAATAAAAAGCTTGTCTTATCAATAAATGCCCAAGTCAATTTTTTAACAATCAAGAAAAATATTTGTAGCTTAGGGTTGAAACGAGGACTGGCCTCTAAGCTTGGTTGTTTTCTTGTAGATGTTTCATTACCAAACTCTACTATCACTGATGATGTTACCTAGTTGGGTCAATGAAATGTTTGTAAGAAAACAACCAAGCTCAGAGAGCACCAAGGACCTCTCAACCTTTTATTTATTTATTTCTATTTCAAGCACAAAACCCAGAAGCAGTTTCAATATAAAAACAAAGTTAGATATATTTTCATTGATTAAAGCAGTTAATTTTACCATTTCTGCTAGCTCCGTCGGTATCTCCAACCATTTGTCCATTCTGGGAATTGACATATCTTTCCATAATAAGAAAGTTCTAATTTTCCCTCTCAAATTCTTTTCATCCTTAGGAAACATGATGGATGCAAATTCATCTCCAGTCCGTTCTTACTCCAGAACAGAGGTGGAGTAATCCCATCTTTTTGATGGAAATTAATCAAGGAGAGAAGCAACCTAGAACTAAGGAGAAATTTCCTGACAGTTAGAACAATTAACCAGTGGAGCAATTTGCCTCCAGAAGTTCTGGGTGCTCCAACAGTGGAGGTTTTATAGCCCCTGTCACACTGCACCAACGGATGCAAAGAGGATGTAAAACGGACAAAAAACCTTGCCATCCGTTGGAAAACGCGATGTACTCACTGCCTCCGTTTTGCTTCCTCTCTATCCGTCCAGCATCTGTTTATTGACGTTTCATCCGCTCCAAAAGTTTTGGGCTGCCTAAAACTTTTGCGCGGAAAATGTATCTAATTCATCTGTTCTGCATCCGCTATGCATCCGCTACGCATCCGTTACGCATCCGCTATATCTGCTAGGCATCCGCTGCGCATCCGCGCAACTCGCATCCGTCTGGACACAGGGAGGAACCGGAACGGATGCAGAATGGATGCAGAACGGATGCAGCACGGAAACAAAGCGTTTAAAACAGAAAAAACGTCCGCAGAGGGGACCTATCTCGGATATTAAGGATGTCTAGAGGATGCCTAGAGGATGCCTAGAGGATGCCTAGAGGACGCCTAGAGGATGCCTAGAGGATGCAAAGGGACACCTACACTGCCTATAAAAAGGGGGAGCAACTTGTCTGCATCTCACTTTCAGACCAGCAGCCCAGCTGTGCAGACCTCTGCAGCCTTCATCTGACTCTTCCTCTTCCACAGCATCCAGTCATGTCCACCGTGGATTGCGACAAAATCCTTTTGGCAGCCAACATCCTTCTGCAACACTGCGAAACCATCTACAGTCTCTGTGAACTCTACTACAGGAAGAAAAGGAGGCACCCAAAAAAAGTCTGGGTCCAAATATAGTTAGCCAGAAGAGCACAGTACATAGTTTACGACAAGCTGATGGTGGAGCTCAGGAGCGAAGACACTCGGGCGTTCCAGAACTTCCTGAAACATTGGTGCAACTCCCCAGCTGGGGCGGTGGAGTGGCAAGACAGGATGATAGATGCTTAATGGATGCTTCCTTCAGCCTGTCTCATCACACTGATGCTGCTGTCTGTGCTGCTGGACCTCCGGGTAGCTATAGCCCTGGTAGGTGAGGGGCTGTGGGAAGCCTTGGTATGGGAGGGACATCACCTGGGGTGGAGGAGCAGACCTGGACTGGGTGGGAGCAGGTGCCTCTGGGTCTGGAGGGTTGTTAAGCAGCATGGTGATCCTCTCCTTCACCACCTGGTACTGGGGATCCGCCATCTCCTTGAGGGTCTGGTTGACATAATTCAGGAAGGGCTTGTGGTTGGAGGAGGAGGAGTCGACAGGGACCAGCTGAGAGAGGAGACCTATGCTGGTGCGGATGGTGTCCCTGATCTCCACCAGGACCTTGTGGCTCTGCCCCTCCTGTGGTCTGGCTCTCTGCCTTACTGTGGAGGTGGAGGTGTGGGTGGATGCGACTTCGGCAGTGATGGACTCGATGTCTCCTTTCTCCCACTGCACCAGGGAGTCCTCCTTGCTCTCCACCACGCTTTCAACTCCTGCCTGGGGGTTCTCCGCCATGGCACGCTCCACAGATACCTGCATGGAGACAGGGACTGACTCTCGGCCGGAAGAGGACTGGGTCGCAGCAGGCTGCCGGAGAGAGAGGGTAGACAGAGGGGCTCCTGGTGCTCCTTGGTGGTGGATCTCACCCTCCAGGAAGCTCCACCTGGCCATGACGTAGGTCTCTCTGTCCGTCAGCTTAACCCTGGCCTGGCCAGATCTTTTGAGGTGCAGCTTCCCGTACCAGGTGTGCATGTGCTTCCACCAGCTGAGGAGCACATCCGATGTGTAGCCCAGACTCTCTGCCCTCTCTCTCCAAGCAGCCTGCTTCCGCTTGGTGTCCCTGTACAGCCGGTGTCCCTTCCGCCACAGATAGTCATTCTCTCTCAGCCACTCCAGCACCTCATCCTCGTGCGCTTCCTCAATGTAGTACTGCCTCCTCTCCCGTTGTTGCATACGCCTCTTCCTCCCTTTGGCAGGACCAGATGGGCCCTCATCAGAGGGGCTTCCAGGTTGTAGGGACTGCTCCTCCACACCAACAGCAGCAGCAGCAGCAGCATCACCAGCAGGATCATAATCAGCATCAGCAGCAGCAGCAGCATCAGCATCAGCAGCAGGATCATAATCAGCAGCAGGATCAGCAGCAGCAGGATCAGCAGCAGCAGCAGCAGCAGCAGCATCACCAGCAGGATCATAATCATCATCATCATCAGCAGCAGCAGCAGCAGCAGCAGCAGCAGCAGCAGGATCATAATCAGCAGCAGCAGCAGCAGCAGCAGCAGCAAGACCAGGATCATCATCAGCAGAGTAAGCACCAGCAGCAGGGTCAGCAAGACCAGGAGCACGAGCAGAATGAGCAGGACCAGCAGGACCAGGAGCAGCTTCAGCAGAGTACGCAGCAGCAGAAGTACCACTGCCAGGAGCAGCTACAGCAGAAGCTCCAGCAACAGAAGAGCGAGCCCAAGCAGCAGAAGCCCCAGCAGAAGACGAGTCAGGGACATGGGGCGGGAGGGTGGCCCTGTCCCTCTTGCCAGGGATGGCGGCAGATTGCTGAGACTTTCACTTCTTCCCCATGGTTGTGGGGTTGCTGGCTGGCAGGAAGGCTTGCAGGAAGGCTGGCAGGCACCAAGGCTAGCAGGAAGGCTGGCACCAAGGCTGGCAGGAAGCCTGGCAGGCAGCCTGTTAGGAAGCCTGGCAGGAAGGCAGGCACCAAGGCTGGCAGACAGACTGGTTGGCAGGGAGGCTGGAAGGCAGGCTGGCAGCAAGGCTGGCAGGGAGGCTGGAAGGCAGGCTGGCAGCAAGGCTGGCAGGGAGGCTGCCCAGGAGGCTGGGAGGCAGGCTGGGAGGCAGGCTTGGAGGCAGGCTGGCAGCAAGGCTTGCAGGCAAGAACTCGAGGTATCCAGAAGCAGGTCTTTCCTCCAAATGCTGGCCACGTGCGAGCTGCTTCCCTTTATATCCGCGGGGCTTGCGCAATGCATCCCCCCCGCATGTGCAATTAATGCCAGGCATCCGTTAGGCTTCCGCTGTGCATCCGCTAGGCTTCTGCTGTGCATCCGCTTCATCCGCTGTGCATCCGTTGTGCATCCAATGTTTCCGTTCCGCATCCGCTTTGCTGAGGCCCCCCGGAAGCCCTGCGGTTGCGCCATCTGCTTCCATCCGCTGGGCTTCCGTTCCGCATCTGCTTTGCATCTGCCCTGCGTCCTCCCCACGTCTGTGTTATCCGCTCCAATTATGCAAATTTTCACCCCTTTTGAGCGCGGATACAATGGATGTAACATTTTTCTCTTCCGTTGTGTCCTTTTTGCATCCGTTGGGCCGTGTGACACGGCCTTAAAGAAGAGATTGTATAACCATTGTCTGAAATGGTGTAGAGTTTCATGCTTAAGCAGGGGGTTGGACTAGAACAGTGGTTGCCAACCAGTGGGGGGATCACTGGTGGTCCATGAGAAAATTTTGGTCGTCTGCAGAGAAATGTCACCCCCAAAGCAATTAATCCAGGCTGTGTGGGAACACAAGGCTGTACTGCCCACATGGGCCGCATGAACACAAGACTTGCATCGTTTGCATTGCGAACAACACAAAGTAGTAAGAGTAGGGGGGAAAGGTGGGGGGAACTTGCAAGGAAAGTAGCAAAAGCCTTTCTTTCTCTCCCCAAACTCCACCAGAAATGAAACTTTGAGATCCTGCAAGACCTCCTGCTCCAGCATCTGCACCGTGCGTGATGAGTGTCACAAAGACTCATTTCTGGTGGACTTTGGAGGAGAGAAAGAAAAACTTCTGCTGCTTCTGCTGCATTCCTTGCATGAAGCCAAAAGTCTCTCTCTCTCTTCCCCTCCCTCCCTCCCTCCCTCTCTCTCTCCTTGAGAACAGAGCTGGAAATGGTATCCTGCAATCCCAAATAAAGAATGATTGGTAGGAAAACGGGGTGGGGACTTTTTCTGCAGACTTTTTTGGGGATTTTCCCTGGATCTCGGGATTTCCTCGGGATTTGAAATTATGAGTTTGGTGGTCCATGAGGGCCAAAAGGTTGGCGACCCCTGGACTAGAAGTCCTCTGATGTCCCTTCCAACTCTGTTGTTCTGCTTTTTCATCATCTCAGCTACTTCCCTCTGGCCTTCCACTCAGACAAAATGGTATGTGACGTGGATTCTAACACCTTGGAGCACCTAAAAGTCACCAAAAATCAGCAAAAGCTGCTGTGGTGTGGACCCTGTAAAAATATAGCTTTGAGAACAAGGAGTTTTTTGTTGAATGAAACACACATTCTTGCAACAACATACATAGTAAACACATCTTTCTTATTTCAGCAGCTGCTCTCAGTTCACCTTATAAATATTTCAGGAATATGCATTCTTGGCTGCCTTGTCTGAAATAAACCTGTTTACCCACCACTCTCCTGCCAGTGCAAAATGCTGTCTTGTGGACTGATGAAAACTTCATTTGGAAGCACTTTGTAATAAACCTCCCAAGTACATCATTTTATTTTCCGCTTCATATAAAACACTGATGTTCTTTGCTTGCCTTTTGCAGAAAGCACCGTTTGATTTGATTTTTTTCCCCCTCTCTCTCCCCTTCCTAGAAATAGAACTATTGGGAAATCAGTTTTAAAAATGGCTGCCTAATAGGATTTGCTTTTTGAATTTATATTGTTTCTGGTGATTTAGTTTACTTTGAGGGTTGCCCGGAGTGTTTCATTCATGAAGATTGATTGAGAAAATAATTATGGTGGGCCAGCTCATTGAGAATATTGGCAAACACCGAGACTGTGGTGCACAATTAGAATTAGGATGTAGGAAACTTGGGGTTTGGGGGTAGTGAAAAAGTGTTCAGATATATGCAAAGAATTGAATTCAGCTTCCCAGAAGGAGGCATTAGCACAGGGAGGAATGCAAATAGTGCACATGCCAGTAACCCATTGGTTACTCAGTTGGGTTAATCATTTTGATTCCTTTCTGAAAGAAATGAAAGCCAGAATATTCACACATAGTCCGTAGATATTATTTCATTATATAAATGTAACAACATCCCACGACAATTCCAAAAGTAATAATCTCCTCCTCTTCCTCCTCCTCTTCCTCCTCCTCTTCCTCCTCCTCTCCTCCTCCTTCTCCTTCTCCTTCTCCTTCTCCTTCTCCTTCTCCTTCTCCTCCTCCTCCTCCTCCTCCTCCTCCTCCTCCTCCTCCTCCTCCT
>BLBF01000068.1:7269563-7313378 GCA_015471245.1 Laticauda colubrina
ATAATAATAATAATAATAATAATAATAATAATAATAATAATAATAATCCCAAAAACATGATGCTGGCGGAGCTCCTGCCAACTGATCCGGAGCCCTCCTCTCCTTCCCCAGAGAAGTGAAGCTCTTTCCATGGAGCCCTATTAACCCACATTGGTGGAGCTCTTGAACTGGATCACCTGGAGCCAGCGGAGTTGTACCTTCCTTTAAATCCCTCCCACAGCTGATAGAAGCATCTTTCACGCCGGATATCCTCCACACACTTTCCCCGGAGCCACAGCGGACAGCTGGCAGGGAGAAACAAGGAGGGAGGAGAAAGCCCCGAGGCTCTTAGGAGCCTAAAGTCACCCTGACCGGGTAGTAAAGGCAGAGGAATGCATCGGTGGTGGAGAGGAGAGGAGGGTCTCCTCGACTGGCCCGAAGAAAACCCCTCCATCCGAACTAAAAAGAGAACTGCCAGCACGAGACAGAAGCGAAAAAGAAAGGAAAGATCTTGTAACAGCGTGCTTCGTCTTCGTAAGAATCACTCCAATTTCTGCAGTGGAATTTCCCTTGGAAAATGGGACTCAAAGGAGGAAAAATCGCTGCGAAAAATAACTGCGATTAACCATCTGGAGTGACTGTCCAAAAAAAAAAAAAAAAAAAGATATTGCAACTAGAAGTAACTTTAAAAGTAAAGGACAGATTGGACTGGTTAACCCAACTTTCTGGAGTGTATTTTTACTAACTTGAAGAACTTTAGGAAACTATTGGAAAACAATCTTATTCAGAGACATATTGATTGTAGTTAAAGTGTTTTAATTCAGAGAGTTTTGCTCTCTTTCAAAAATCCAGCCTGCTTTGAACATCTTGTTACAGCCTATTGTTTACAGAGTAATAGCAGCAGCAGTCAGAGCAATAAATTCCTCCCACCCAGTAAATCACAGCTGCCAGTAAAACAATTAACCCTTTCCTTGCAGACTCTCAATACTACCTCATTACTTTAATCAAACACTGATTAATTCATTACCTCAAAACTTGCAACTGTCATTGTTGAACCTCATCACCTGTATCAATGATTAGATAATCAATTTCTATGAACTATTTCATTAATGGTTTAATTGGTTTATTGTTTTAATTGATTAGTGTGGCTAGAGTGTTTAGTGCAAATAGTGTGATTACTGATTAGCTACAAAGATCAAGATTCATGTAATTTAATTGATTAGTAAAATCAGTCATTTAGTGAATTTAATTGAACAGTGTGATTAATGATTAGTGTAATTAATTGATTAGTGATTAGTGTAATTAATTGATTAGGCTGATTGTTACTTAGGAAAATTATTTGACTAGATAGATTACTGCAATTGATTGATTGGTGTGATATTGGCTATATTGATAACCGAAAATTGTTCCATTAATTAAATCAATGTACCATCTTAACAAACCTACCATGCCCAGAAAAAAATCCAATGCCAAACCACAACCTAAAGTGAAAGTAATCCCCACCAATGAACCACAAGACTCCTGCACATGCCTTAAATGCTACAAAACTTTAAAGGATAATGAAAACTCCATCAAATGTTCTCTAACAAATACACTCATCATGACTGCTTGGGATTACCCGAGAAAATGATTCAATACCTAGAATCATCCAATCAGTTTCCATATCTCTGCAAATCATGCAGACCCAAACTGGATCTGTTGGAAAGAGTTGATACCATTGAAACACAAATAACATCCATTGACACCATAGTTTGATTTGACACCCTGGACGCCTTAAAAGAAAGATAATCCAACCTTGACAAAAAAGACACAACGCAAAAACCTGAACATCCAATAACTACAAACCACATCTCTACCCAACAACCACAACCCAATCCACAACCCAATCCACAACCCAATCTACAAAAAAACATAAGCCAGACAAATAATGATATCCCAACCCTCATCAGAGAAGCTGTTGAGCATGAACGGAAATGTCCAAACGCCATCTTATTTGGTCTAGAGGACATCAATGATAATGATGACATAACAACTGTCCGAAACATCATCAGTGATTATCATGCATTAACCATCTCCCCTGATAAAATATTTGACATTTCCCGCATTGACCGAGAGCTCAAAAACAGACAGCTCTGTGGCCCCATGCTTCTGCAGGGTCATTTGCAAAAATGAATCAAGCAAACGTAAATTCATTTACACTATAAATTCACTCACCAACACCAATACCAACCATAAGAACCTCCATTGTCGCCCTGACCTAACCATACAGCAATGTGCCCACTCCCGTGTACTCCACACTGAATTCAAAAAACATCAAGACAATGGAGAGAAGGACCTGTATATTGACTATCATGCTGACTGTATCAAAAGTAAGTCACACAACCCGCAACTCAGCTTTAACCTTCAACCACAACCCTACCTCAACCAATCCACCATCACCCAAGACTAGGCATGCACGTCCCTAACTACCTCATTTCCAACTACTGCTGGCCTTCAATGCAAGCTACTCAATGCAAGAAGCCTTGTGAATAAAATACCTGAATTTCTCCTCTTACTAAATATGGCTAAATTCGACATCATATTTGTCTATGAAACATGGCTCAATGCATCTCTCCCTGACTCCATTACCACAGAAAGAGACTATCATGTTTACCGATCAGATCGTTAAATCCATAAAGGAGGTGGTGTTGCTATCTTCTATAAAAAGTCCTTACATCTAAAAAATATCCAAGTTACCCAGGAGCTTGCTATTCCTGAGATCATCATCTGTGAACTGTCCTTAAATATCACATTTCGGTTCTTACCATGTTACAGAGCCCCTGATTATGACACGAACATGTAAACAAGCTAAATACATGACTAACATGGGCAGCAGCCTACCCACACACTTTTATCTTTTTTGGTGACTTCAATCTACCTCACATTGACTGGACCCTAAATGAATGTACAACTAAACCCATACATGCAACCTTCTACAATGCTGTTACAAATCTGGGACTGGAACAACTAGTAACCAACAACACTAGACTAAACAACTGCCTCAATCTCATCTTCTGCAATAGTTTGAATTTAATTTACGGAATGCAAACTAAAGAACACTTTTCCAGCAGTGACCACAACATGATTGACTTTTGTCTCAACATACGCCCACACAAAAATCAACACAACAATGTGATCCCCAATTATAACTTCAAAAAAGGCAACTATGATCTTATAGACAATGATCTCTCATCACTTGATTGGCAATCTCTATTCACTGTATGCAATACTGTAGAAGACCATTACATCATATTTTTACTTGAAGTCAAAAGAGTAATCAAACTATATGTACCAACAACAACTCCCAAAACAACAACAACAAAAAAAAAAACAGATTACCCATAACAATAAGGAAACTTCAATCCAAAAAGAGATCACTCTGGCAGAAAAACAAATCTGGTCACGTTACCAATTTCAAAAGCTGACACAAAAATTTATGCCACCAGATAAAGACTGAATGCACCAATTATCACATTAAACAAGAAGAAAACAATTCCACCCACCAATTCCAATTGCACCAATTCCACCCACGCTTTTTACAATTTTGTAAACAACAAACTAAAAAACTCAAGGTCCATCCCACCCCTGATAGGACCTAATGGTAAAGACTGCAACTATTACACCATTAAAGCCAATCTCTTTAACACATTATTTGGCTCAGTATTTGTAAACAGCAATGGATCATGCCCAGTATTTCCTGATCGAACCATGGACAACTACAATGATCTAATACATATCAATTTTACAGAAGACAATGTTGAAAAAGCACTACGCAATCTAAAACCATCTCTATCTATTGGACCAGACAGAATATGTGCCTACTTCTTAAAAAAGCTATCCACTGCCACAGCAGAACCTCTAAGCATAATCTTTGAAAAATCTTTCAGGACCAGCTCCTTGCAAAAACTATGGTCACAAGCCACAGTCATCCCCATCATCAAAAAGGGAGACCCCAGCCTAGTTTAAAATTACAGACCAATCTCCTTATGCTGCATCACCTGTAAAGTCATGGAATCAATTATTAACCAATCCATTATCCTCCACTTAGAGACAAACAACCTACTCTCCAATAAACAATTTGGTTTCAGGAAAAAACTATCCTGTAATCTGCAACTCTTATACTGCAAAATCATATGGCCTACACAACTCAATCAGGGCAAAACAATAGACGCAATCTACATAGACTTCTGTAAAGCCTTTGATTCAATGGTACACGACAAACTACTCCTAAAACTAAAATCTTATGGTATCTCTGCACAACTGCATAACTGGATAGAAGCATTCCTGTCAAACAGACAACAAATGGTCAAAATTGGGAGCGTCCTATCAAATTCTGTACCTGTCAACAGTGGTGCCCCCCCAAGTCAGTGTTCTAGGACCAATTCTTTTCATACTCTATATAAATGACCTCTGTGATCATATTAAGAGCAACTGCGTTCTCTTCACTGATGATGTAAAGGTGTTCAATACCACAGACAATACTTCTACCCTTCAAAAAGATCTTGACTATGTATCAGAATGGTCAAACAAATGGCAACTTCAAATCTCAACAAATAAAAGCTCTGTCTTACATATTGGCAAAAAAAAGACCAGAAAATAAAATACAAGCTGAATAGTCAAGATCTTGTTGATGATCCAAGCTCTGTAAAGGACCTTGGAGTACTCATCTCTAATGATCTAAATGCTAGAGCCCACTGTAACTACATAGCCAAAAAGGCATTAAGAGTTGTTAACCTAATCCTATGTAGCTTTTTCTCTGGTAATATCACACTATTAACTAGAGCATACAAAACATTTGCTAGACCAATACTCGAATACAGCTCATCTGTCTGGAACCCACATTACGTATCTGATATTAGCACAGTTGAGAAAGTCCAGAAATATTTCATAAGAAGAGTTCTCCACTCCTCTATTTGTTGTAGAAAACCTTATGCCACCAGACTTGAAATTCTAGATCTAGAAAATCTTGAATTATGCCGTCTTCGGTCTGATTTAAGTATGGTATATAAAATCATACATTGCAATGTCCTACCTGTCAATGAATACTTCAGCTTCAATCATAACAGCACAAGAGCACACAATAGATACAAACTCAAGGTTAATCGCACCAAACTTGATTGCAGGAAATACGACTTCAGCAACAGAGTGGTCAGTGCCTGGAATACTCTACCTGACTCTGTAGTTTCTTCCCCAAACCCCAAAAACTTTAATCTTAGACTGTCTACTATTGATCTCACCCTTTTCCTAAGAGGTCTGTAAGAGGTGTGCATAAGCGCACCAAAGTGCCTACCATCCCTGTCCTATTGTTTCTTTTATTTTTCTTATTTGTACCCATTTCATTTATTCATGACTATGTATATACTTATACTTATTATCTTGTATGCAATTGACAAATCAAATAAATAAATAAATTATTTTTTAGAAAAGAAAGTCTTTCCCAAAATAGACACCCAATTTATAGGCTGAATTCATTCCTTGATCTCAACAGGGCAAGTTCCTTTCCCTTTTATGTAAGGTTACTCTTGTTGTTTAGGTCCCAATTACTGTTGAGATGCTAAAGATGTTTGGCTAGGTTTAATTATGTTTCTTCCAGCTGGACACAGAGAACCCTGCAACAGGAGTAACCAATATTCATTGGCAGAGTGAATGGCACATGCCCGATCTACAGTGTCACATTGGCATTCGGAGACAAGGTTCCTGTATTCGAACCTTCCCGTGCTCAAACTCAGTTGGCAAAAAACATAATTGAAAAACTAACCTTCCAAGCACACGTACGAAGAGCTGATCTCAAATTCCATACGTGATTTGCAAAAGCAACCAACTCTGAGATTACCCACTGTGAGGAATGAACATGTGCAATCCACAAGGAATTTGTTTCCATTGCAAATGAAAACAGAAAAATTCCCAGCTGTGTTTTGCCCAAAGGAGAAGGAAGTTTTAAAATAATCCACCCAAATGGAAACTCATGCTAACTTTTCATTTTCTAAGAAATATAGAACTTCTGAGCCAGGGAAAACTTTATCTCATCTCTGCCAGTTTAAGAGACAACACCCATTTCTGTTATGACCTGCACTGAATGTCTTTTCACAAACAAGAAAGTGAAGAAAGCTGCAAAGAATTATAATAACGAAGGAAAAGGACCAGTTTGCTATAGTAGTTAGGATACCAGGCTAGAAACCTAGAGACTGTGAATTCTAGTCCTATCTTAGGTACAAAGTTGGTAACCTTGGACCAGTCTTTCTGTCTTTGATGATTTGTCCAAGTAGTCATCAGGATTTGGTGGGGAGGAATAGGGAAAGGGAAAAGGAGAGGGAGAGGAGAGAACAAGAGAGGAAGAATAATATAACATGAGAAATTGCAACTTAGATTCAGCGCCTTGGGGGACAGATCACAATTTTCTCCAAAGAACTTTCAACAAGAGATTTTAGGAATGAACTGCATGCATTCTGTATAACAGGGTTAAGCAATTTTCTGCTGTGCAGATGTTTTAAACACCCTATCTCGAACAATTATTTATAATGTCTCAGTATTATGCCAGGTATAGTCCCAAAAAAACCTCTGGTGAGCCCAGGCATCAAAAACTAGGAAAACAGTTCTACTATCTGAACAAAAATGTGGGACCATTGTTCTTAGACTCAGATTTAATTGATCAGAGGTGGAGTGGGGAGAGGAATCATTGCAGTCTGGAAGTCCAAAAGGTATTCAGAATTGCTTTATACATATAGAAAGAGTGCAGAGAAGAGCAACAAAGATGATTAGGGGACTGGAGGCTATAACATATGAAGAACGGTTGCAGGAACTGGGTATGTCTAGTCTGATGAAAAGAAGGACTAGGGGAGAGATGATAGCAGTCTTCCAATATCTCAGGGGCTGCCCCAAAGAAGAGGGAGTCAATCTATTCTCCAAAGCACCTTAAAGGCAGGACAAGAAGCAATGGATGGAAACTAATCAGAAGCAGCTTAGAGCTAAGGAGAAATTTCCTGAGAGTGAAAACAATTAATCAGTGGAACAATTTGCTTCTAGAAGTTGTGGATGCTCCAACACTGGATGTTTTAAAGAAGAGATTGGATAACCATTTGTCTGGAGTGGTGTAGGGTTTCCTGCCTAGGCAGGGGGTTGGACTAGAAGACCTCCAAGATCCTTTCTAACTCTGTTATTTTGTTATATCTTTTTGTAGGGCAGACTTAATTACTACTGGGATTTGATTTCCAATCTTTGTCATGGATTGGGCAATGAAACCAAACGGTGGACAGAACCTTACAAATGAATGTTCACTGATTTACAGGAAAATCAATAACTTGTCTATCATGCAGATGATGGAGAAGATATTTTATAAAGCAAGAATAAAGGAAAAAGTAGCACAGCCTTGCAACATTCTGCACTTAACTCTAGAAATATTAATGCACTTGGATTTTTTTACTGTTTACATGGATGCCAGACTGTTCCTTTGGTAACTTAATACAACATGTTACTGCTTGGAATTAAGTTACAGAGTCTGCTGGGTTTCTCCATCCTCAATGGAATTGCCATTTTAAATACATTTTGGACTGCCGAAAAGAGAACAAACAGCTGGGAAATAGAGGCAACTGGTCTCTTTGCCACTCAAAATTGAATTTAAATAGATGCTTTCAGACAGAGTAAAGCAACATTAGAGTGGTACAACTATATGACCTCAAACCATTATGAGGTGAGCAATAAAGAGCATATTGCTTTCTTAAATGTTCATTGACTTGGTTAGTAGCCCCAGAGATTTTCCAAACAATTGTCTCACTGTTTACCTAATCCCAAAATTGGGATGTGCATTTGCAAACATGCTGTAGGACTCCTGGTTTCACCCATAAATCTTAGCAAGATCTTATCTATAGGTTGGCTCTTCCCATTAGCTTAATAAACCTCTGTTGAAAATAGAGAATTGTCACATTTTGAATTTCTTCCCCAAATCAGTCGATAAAAGATGTCGTAGGTGATGTTTCTAAATTTCTTTAGAAGAAAGGGACTGTTGCACTAATATGAAAAAAGCTAAATTCCTTCCTAAAATCAATATTTCAGGATTGAAGAGCCAGGAATCAGTGGTGGGATTCAAATTTTTTTACTACTGGTTCTGTGGACATGGCTTGGTGGGCATGGCAGGAGAAGGATACTGCAAAATCCCCATTCCCTCCCCACCTCACTAACCTGCTTTCCAGCTCCGTTCTCCTGTGCAGGGCAACCAAAAAAGACCCAGCCAATCAGCTGGGACTCTGGAGGCAGAGAATAGATGGGGGTGGGGCCAGTCAGAGTGTCAATGTTCCAGAAAACCTCCACTCCAACAAATAACTCTAATCCAAGTTCTTTGGAGAGCATTTGCTAGTTATTCAAACTACTCAAAATTTCCACTACCGGTTCTCCAGAAATGATCAGAATCTGCTGAATACCTCCTTTGGCCAGGATAGCTAGAAACCTAAAATCCATTGGAGAGACCACTGTATAAAGAAAAGGACAGTGTATGTTGGTCACCTTGAATGTTCAAAGGTCATCTTTGGTCCATGAACATTTTTGCCAAACTTCCTTCTATGAAGCAAAGCCTCTTTCATCAGGTTAAGGCCCGGTCCCACTGGCTGACAGATGCAAAACGTATGCAAAAAGGACACAGCGGATGAGCAAAATTTCGGGGGTGGCTCCATCCACTCCAAAAAGTGGCAAAAATTTGCATAAACAGAACGGAAAAGAAAGGAAAAGAACGGACGTGGGTAGGATGTAGTGGGGATGTTAAACAGATGTATATCTGATGCAAACCGTTAACTGCGCATCCTTTCTATTTCCGTGCTACTAATGCTGTGTAGACGTTCCATGTACCTTTTGTTTCCTCCCTCTTTCCGTTTTCAGCTGCAGCGGATGTGAGTTGAGGGGATGTCCAGAGGATGCAGAGAGGATACAGTGGACGTTTAACGGATGGTAACGGACATAGAACGTTTGTTGCTCGTATGTCACAAAACTTCTTGAGTGGATGAAATCGCAGTGGATGGATGCTCGACGGATAGAGCGTATGAAACACGTATGCAATGAATACACAATGGATGCATAGCGTTTTCCAATGTTTTTTAACGTTTTACATCCTCTTTGCATCCATTGGTGCAGTGGGACAGGGGCTTTAAATTTTAACTGCTTTTATCCCCCTGCAAAATTCACATTGATTTCTTTACCCATCTGTAATCTGAATTTTAGAGCAAACATTTCCATTTCTTTAAATGGGGGCACATGGAGTTGAACACACTACAGATTAAACTCCCCAAATCCTAAAAAGTCCATAAATGAAGGGTGCTTTGTGGAAGCTAATGGAACAGCTATCTATCATTTTTTATTAATGACATCATTTTAAGTAGTGCAATGTCATGATTCAAAACCCAGAGTTTTTAAAATAAGCATTTTCCATTCTTTTCTCAGGCTCCCCAAAGGGACATATGTTTTGCTTACTGCAGAAATGAACTCAGGTAAGATTGTCACTGCTGCCAACCAACTTCATTAAAATAAAAGAGAGGGGAAGGGACGAATACAAAAGACTACCTTTTCTTTCAACGGATGGTTCATTCACTCCTTTTTCCTTTGCAGATGCTGTGAACAAACACACACACAAAAAGAAAGCTGTTAGGCCAGGATTCTCCAAACTGAGTGCCTTCAAGATGCGTGACCAACTTCAAGAGTTGCCAGGGATGGTCATTCTGAATGGAAAATCCACAGGCCGGTGAAAGCTGAACAGCTGGGTCTCCCTGTGGCTATTTTTCTCTGCCATCTGGTTAATTGGCTCCAATTGTTGGATTTGAAAATCCAACAACTGAAATGACATGTCCATTTTGAATTTCCTTTGAGTCAAAGAAAAAGGACTGCCATTTCATTCAGTTTTTGTGGAGAAAAGAATTTTAGAACCTGTGACTATTTTGTATGCAGTTGGGAACCTTCTCTGGTTTCTGGGCTCATTTCTCTCTCTCCCCCCTAATTTGGGTGAATTAAAGGATAGAGGAAAAGGGACGTGGTGGTTCAATGGCTAAGATGCTGAGCTTGTCAATCAGAAAGGTCGGCAGTTCTGTGGTTCAAATCCCTAGCGCCGCGTAATGGAATGAGCTCCTGATACTTGTCCCAGCTTCTGCCAACTTGGCAGTTCAAGAGAATGTAAAAATGCAAGTAGAAAAATAGGGACCACTTTGGTGGGAAAGGAACAGTGTTCCATGCACCTTTGGCATTTAGTTATGCTGGCCACATGATCATGGAGATGTCTTCGGACAGGGTGGCTCTTCAGCTTTGAAATGGAAATGAGCATTGCCCCCTAGAGCTGGAAACAGCTAGCATGTATGTGTGAGGGGAACCTTTACCTTTAAAGGAAAGAGGAATGGACTGAGGTGGCATCAAGGCAAGCCTGAAAAATGATTAGAACATTCGAAAAATGGGTGCAATAGTTAGGAAGAAGAACCTTGGGAGACAGCAGGAGAAGGACACACAGCTAGGCAATAGACAGATAAAAGATATCTTAAGATCCAATCCAATTTCAGTCACTGGGAACAAAGGTTTATCCTTCCAAGCTTTCAGATTCATGCTGGAGCCCATCATCATCATCAGCATGAGCCCCAAAGCTTGGAAGGATAAACCACTGGTCTGGGTGACTGACTGAGATTGGATCTTGCAACATTATCCTGGGACGTGAATATTTACCTTCATTCGTAAGACATATCTCAGCCAACAGCGTTGAGCCGTGGTGGCACAGTGGTTAGAGTGCAGTATTGCAGGCTACTTCTGCTGAGTACTGACTGACTGCAATTTGGCAGTTCAAATCTCACCAAGCTCAAGGTTGACTCAATCTTCCATCCTTCCGAGTAAAATGGGTAAAATGAGGACCTTGATTGTTGGGGGCAATATGCTGAGTCTGTAAACCACTTAGAGAGGGCTGTAAAGCATTGCAAAGTGGTATATAAGTCTAAGTGCTTTTGTTATTGCTATTGCTATAGGAGGAATGGGGCTATGGGATGCATCTCTAAAGCAACCTTTCCTAGTTTCCAGGATGTAAAGGTAGAGAAGGGGAGAAGCATTTTTAAACTTGCAAGATTGTTACTATAACCTTAGGGTAAAGAGTATTAGTGCTTGTGGGTTTTTGTTTCTTGTCCATCCTACCTCAAAGTAGGGCCAGTGTTTTATTATGTACACAAGTAAAATGTTGGAACTTCAATGCTTCTTTCTAAATCTGAGAATTGTGTAGAGCTTTAAACTACACAAGCCTTAGTTCTGTCATCATTCAGAAGATCAAAAGTTCATCCTCCCATCCTTGGGAGCAGCTGCATCCAAAAAAGTAACAAAGTTAAATCTAAAGATCTAGGATCCGGATACCACAGCAACAGCACAAAATGGAGTGGAACCGGTGAATGAACAGCTTCCAGAGATCTCTTAAAGTCTGGGAGCAAGATGATAGGACCCAAAAGATATTCAAGTGACCTTCAAACATCTTCAGAAAGGAAGACCAGTTATGAATTGATGCCTTCTCAATAGACTGGAGGAGACGTTCACTCAGTTGCCTAGATGATGAAACAGGCATTCCGCCCCATGTAATGTCCCAGCTTGCCTTTTGGAGGGTACTCCATCTTTAAACCAGGCTTGGAGCTAACAGCCATTGAAGCACAATATGTCTTCCATGCAGATGTTGACTGTTTTGTATCAGATCTTTCAAACATTCACTGTGAGAGAGGAGAACAGCATCCAAAGTTTTGATTGTTTCCAATTCATCAAGCAGCCTCCTCCATTTGTGCTGACAATGGGCTATTTTCAACATTATAGATGTCATTGATAAAAATAATAATTGGATTAACTAATTTGCAGCTTCACTGGTAAAATTCATTGCCTTTGTTTTCTTTGTCAGGTCAGGGTCTAAAAATAATGAGTAAAAGCTAATGTCATGAGAAGATTCAAGGTTACATTTGAAAAAAAAGTGATTATTTCAATTCATGCAACTGAAACTAAAGGCCCTGTCCCACTGCACTTACGGATGCAAAGAGGATGTAAAACCTTAAAAAAAGCTTGCCATCCGTTGGAAAACACTATGCATCCGTTGTATATTCATTGCATACATGTTTCATATGCTCTATCCATCGATCATCCGTCCACTGCGATTTCATCCGCGCAAGAAGTTTTGAGCTGCACAAAACTTTGTGAACGGATGAACTTTCCGCCACGTACGATGTAAATCTGTGACATACGAGCAACAAACGTTCTATGTCCGTTTATCATCCGTTAAACATCCGCTGTATCCTCTCTGCATCCTCTGGGCATCCTCGCAACTCACATCCGCTGCAGCTGAAAATGGAAAGAGGGAGGAAACAAAAGGTACACGGAAAGTCTATACATTGTTAGTAGCATGGAAATAGAAAGGATGCATTTGCATCAGATATACATCCGCGCGGCATCCCCTTTTTTTCCTTTAGGAATACGTGATGCATCCGCTTCATCTGCTATGCATCCGCCCCTTCCGCTATGTGTCTGCTTCGAAATTCTCCCCCGGAACCCCTTTGGCGGTGTCATCCGCTTCCATCCACTAGGCTTCCTATGAACAACGCTCTGTTTATGCAAATTTTCGCCACTTTTTGAAGCGGATGACAACGGATGGAGACACCCCCAAAATTTTGCTTGTTCGCTGTGTCCTTTATGCATACGTTTTGCGTCCGTCAGCCAGTGGGACCGGGCCTTATTAGACATGGAGGAGCTGGAAGCATTATAAGCAGTATGTAGCTATTCCACTGGCTAGTTGCAAATCCTCACTAATACTTCAAATCCCAGGTATTAATATGTTTGATCTATAAAGACAATACTGAATTAACATGTGTTTGTTTTACCTGTAATATTAATAAGTTAATATATTAACAATTATTAATTATTAATTAATTATTAATTAATTTTTACTTCCACAAGGAAGGTGAGACCAGGAAATCAACTCTTCAGAAAGGCTAAAACTATTTTTATTGAGACTAGCTACAATAACAGAATCTTTCAAGTCTGAATGTACTATTCCCCCTTCTCATTCTTCTACTCCAGTGAATTAGGAGTGAATTACTCCTTGTTCTTCTACACCAGGTGAATTACCTGAGTCACTTCCAAATCTTAACTCATTGTTCCAGATTTAAAAAATGTTTGAGCTCTTTTTATCTTGGTAATGGTCCTTGCCTCTCTACAGCAAAGTCATCTTTAACTCTACAGTTAAAGTTTACAGTTAAAGTTTAACTCTGCAGTTAAAGTTTAACTCTACAGTTACATGGTTTGGTGGCCATAAAGTATAGCTAATGTTAACCTAGTTATTGAATTAAGCCATTTTACTTTGCACAATACATTGAATTATAAATATAATAAATGTATATGCACAATACACAGAAACAAAGAAGTTAAGGTTAATACTAACAAATTTAACCTGTGGGAATGCAACTATTCTGATCAAAGATAATGTATGAATGTAATAAGTGAGATATGGTCTCATCACAAATCCTGGTGGACAAATGAGAGATGCATGAGGTGTTGGTGTTTTCACAAAGCAGATGAGTTTTAATATTATGTAAAACTGAATCTATCTCGGGTTAAAACAAATTCCTTGGGATAATTGAGGTTTCTATGTCACATTAACAATGCCCTCTTGCACTGACTGAACTAATTATACAACAGACACAGGACTAAAGTGTTTACATTTTCCTTCCATCCAGAACACTTCTTCTTTTAATGCAAGAGGAATTAATGTTCCTTAAAACTGGGAGTAACCAATAATTAGGTTTCTCCAAACCAAGAGATACAGCTAACCACACTGAAAGGGAGAGCCTTGGTAGGTTGTGATGAATTTGGATTTGCTCTTAGTATCATTGTCAGCCATTCAGCCATGTCCAACTCTCAAATATTCTACAGATCAGGGCTCTCCATGCCCCTCTGTCTCCCACCACCTCCTTCAGATCTGCCATGGTCATCCTGGTGTCATCCTTTATAGTAGGGGTGTCAAACTCAAGGCCCAGGGACTGAATCTGGATCACAGGATGCTTAGATCTGGCCCATAGGGCTTCTCTGGAAATAGCAAAGGATTGGCCCACAAGGCCTCTGCCAGGGAAAAGAGTCTGGCAAGCTCTGATTTGGGCTGAAATGGCTTTCTACAACCCTCTGCAAGTGAAAATGGAGCTTGTCAGTTCCTGACACGAGTGACATCAAGCTGCCCATGCCCATTCTAGCCACACCCACTCTACCCACCTACCCCCGAGGTCAAACACAATCCTGATGCTGCCCTCAATGAAATTGAGTTGGATACCCCTACTTTATAGGATGGGTATTAGGTTAGCCCCTTATCTCTTTTCTGCTGATTGCTCTCAGCATGCCATGCTTGCATGACATGGTCAAAGTACGATACCTTTGTTTGGTGATCTTGGCTTCAAGATCTTGGGGGGGGGTTAGGACTTCACTGTCTTTTTGCAGACCATGGGATGTGTAATAGGCATTTCCAACATCACAGTTCAAAGGCTTCCATCCTCCTATCTGCCTTTTTCAGAACCCAAGTTTCGCCGCCTTAAGTAGCCATGGGGAAAATTATTGCGTTGGCTAATCTGCATTTGGTTGGTAGGCTGATATCTTTACTCTTCCAGATGTTATTCTGGAATAACATTGAAGTTCTTCCAAATACTATATGTTTTCTGATCTCAGGGCTGCAGCCATGACGTTGGTTGATTTTAGAGCCCAGGAAGATGCATTAATGAGATAATACAGAAAATTTATCAGCAACTCGCTCCTACCGGTGCATGCCAACCTTCTTCATTTATCAGCTGGAAGACTTGAATCCAGGAAGCCCTCATTGACATTTCCATAACATCTGCCCAACAACTTGAATATCGATTCCCAAAGGAAAGCCAAATGGGTTCCTGCATGCAACCCAGACATAGGAAGACATAAATACAGAAAAAAGGTGCCAGGCTTTCAACTATGACATCAGCCATGGACCATCCTGAATAGGATTCGCATCTCACACAATATCTATATAAATAAGGCACAGTATCGCCCCTCACTGTGATTGTAGGGTCCCACATCAAACTATAGATCACATCATGACCAGCTGTAAGCTGAGGGCACATACCAGTCCAGTATCTGATTTTTTAAAATATAAATAATGCTGCACTTCAGTGGTTAGATTTTCTAGGCCAGAGGTCCCCAAACTTGGCAACTTTAAGACTTGTGGACTTCAACTCCCAGAATTCTCCAGACAGCAGCTTGTTGGAGAATTCTGAGGGTTGAAGTCCACAAGTGTTAAAGTTACCAAGCTTGGGAACCCCTGGCCTTGGCATTGATATTTGAACATTTGATCTTTTTAACATTTATATTTTATTGGGTTCTACTAATCTAGTTGAAATTGCTAGTCCATGTATGATATGGCACACACTAAATTAATAATAATAAGAGCCCAGGAAGATGAATTCCTTTATTTTTAAATGGTTTCCTCTTAGTACCATTCCCCAAATATTATAAATTTCTTAAAATAAAGTTGCCTAAACTCCAACATGTCAACTGCAGGAATATTTTATTCACACAGTTTAATATTTTTCTTAGCTCCTATTTATGGGCAGAGTACATAAAAACAAATTACTGCTTCCTCCCAATTTTTTAATGTAAATAAATTACAACAGAACTTGTTAGCTGCACTAAAATGAAAAATCTGTCAGCATTTTGAAAGGACATTTTTGAGTGTTATATCCAGCTGTTAAAAAAAAAAAAACACCACATATACGCACACAGACCCTTTCTTCAAAATTACAAGGCATAAATTAAGTTGGCAAACATAATATTTTCACATTTATTTACATGTTATATTTTGCTGCTGTTTCACAATGATCTGGGGAAGCATGATTAATTAATGCTTGCAAATTAAACTCCCTATGAGATATTTACTTGACAGATGGGATATAGCTGCAAGATGTATTCATTATTGCATGCAATTAAGACAAATTCACAAAGGATGGACATAACTCCAGACCACTTATTTTCTTAGAAGTAAAGATATTTAAAACAAAGGATCATAGATTTCAATAGAAAGCAGGTGGCATGATCTACCCAAATAATCTCATTTTAGCCAAGGTAGGTTGCCGCAAATGGATTTGAATAGCATGCGTGAAGCAGCAGTGGGATTTGAACTTTTTTACTACTGGCTCTGTGGGCGTGGCTTGGTGGGTGTGGCTTGGTGAGCATGGCAGGGGAAGGATACTGCAAAATCTCCTTTCCCTCCCCACCCCACTAACCTGCTTTCCAGCTCTGTTCTCCTGAGCAGGGCAACCAAAGAAGACCCAGCCAATCAGCTGGCACTCAATGGGAGGTGGAGAATAGATGGGGTGGAGCCAGACAGAGGTGGTATTTGCCGGTTCTCTGAACTACTCAACATTTCTACTACAGGTTCTCCAGAGCTGGTCAGAACCTGCTGAATTCCACCTCTGGCATGTAGCCAGTTTGGCCCAGTGCTTAAGACACCAGACTAGAAATCAGGTGACTGTGAGTTCTAGTTTTATCTTCGTCACAAAAGCCAGCTGGGTGATCTTGGACTGGTCACTCTCTATCAGCCCTACCCACCTCACAGTGGGGAGGGGAGAGAAATAGGAGGAGGAAGGTAAATTAGATATGCTTGCTATCTTGAATTGTTTATAAATAATGAAGGTTTTTCAGGCCAAAGGAGGGTTTAGAATTCATAGCCTTCTGATGACTGGCCCAAAGTCATCAGTTGGCTTTCATGTCTAAGGCAGGACTAGAACTCATAGACTTCTGGTGATTACCCCAAAGCATAAATCTAACTAATAAATAAAATAATATGAAGCTGTTCACTTTTTCTGTTTCTATTTAAATCAGATGGTTGTACAAAATACCATTTGCCCCCGACTTTATTTGAACAGGCCCAGTTTTTTCTGCACCTAAATGGCTTTCTAGATAGACTACATTTTAATATCAACTTCTGATAGATTTTCACCAAAAAAAGCAACTCTCTCACCATGTAATGTATATACTGATTTCTTCCATGGAAATTGGGTTAAAAACTATATTCACTGTTTTAAAATTTTCATTTAGCTTTTCAAATTTGCCCATTTGCTGTGCATTCATTTGCACTGGTTTTTGAACAAACTCACTGGCAGAACTGAAGGCACAATTAGTCTCGCTTTAGCTAAGATTGTTTCATTATCTCTCAGATCCGGTATAATTTGATGTAGCTGCATGAATCTCTCATTAATAGAACAAGAAACACTTGAAATAGCTTAATTGTGCCACTGTCTTCTTATTTCTGGCTTTTGCTCCTGCCTGATATAATGCAGATAATTTTAACTCTCTCCTGTATCTTTTTTTAACGCTCATTTTTTGGAAGTGGGTAGATGCTGACATACAACCAGGATGAAGACTATTTGCTATGACTATAAATTCTGAGGGCTAAGAAGACCTTCACACAAGAGTAAGCTTGGTGTGTTGTTTTGGCCTCTAGCTCCTTGCAGATCCTTTCTGTTAGTCTTTCTGGCTCTGGATTTGAAGTCTCTAACATCTGAAAGGCAACAGGTTGACTTTAGAGGCTCCTTTCTCCTATTTGGCCCATGTCTATGGAGATTCCCAACCATCCAGGCAGGTTCCCCAACTATTTCCACCGTCTATGGATGCTTCTCTCTTATTCAAAACTCATTTCAAAGATTGCTCCATCAAGGGCAATCCTTGCAATATGCTTCCAAAAGTTTTCAAAAAGGAGTCCATAAGGGAAGGTCACTCAAATCCATATATAGGGCCATCCTAGTCAAAAGATAGCATCTTGCTGATACCCTGGGATGCTGTTTAACCAGAAGAGCAGCTATTACCTCTAGTTTTGAAGAAATCTTGGCCTTCAAACAGAGGTGACAGAGGTGCGTTTTCCAAAGAACTCCCCCAGAAAGAGCAGCACTGATTACATTATAGATCCTATCTACTAGAGATTGCATTTAAATGCATTCAGTCAAGAGCTTAACTTGATTACCGTATCAACTCACTTTCTGGATTGACACAATCCTTTGAGCATAAACCACATTACCCAAAGACCTGTACTTTATAGAATTTGCTGAAACAGGTATACAACACCTAAAAAGCCCTACAGTTGGCAAACGTTCCAGGCTTCCCATGTTACGTGAAAACACTTTTTAATCTTTAATCAACCTGATTACCAAGTGTAATCCGATCATTGCAGCAGTCAGAAATCACCTTGAAGCCTTTCATTTAACCAGGTCAGTGATTGTTGTGGGAGCTATCCAAGATCATGATTTTCCCCCTCTTAAGTTCCTTTTGCTCTCTTGCTTCTTTGGTGATCCTTCTTTGACCCTCCCTATTGTGGCATAACTCTTGAAGAACCAACAAACAGTAAAAGAAGGAGCCTCAAAGGAGCAGCAGGTTATGCTTAATATGGCAATTTCATTGAAGGAATATATCTGTGCATTGCAGAACCTGATGAGCCAAAGTATAGCATAGATAAGGATAGATACATTCAGAATTGATAGAGCATTAGGAAATGAAAGAGGAATTGTTTGAAAATGTGCTTTGCAAGCTATCCCAGTTTTCCTTCTGCAGTTATCTATAGAACACCATGCAGCCTTTATGGGCATGTTCAGGAGGAATGGATGGCAGTGACGAAATGTACTTTGTGATGTTGCCATAGAAGCTCCATCTCTTAAAGACTTGTGTGTGAAGTGACAAGATATTTACCAATGTTTTCATCTTGTGACATCATTTGTCTCTTTCTAACTGAGGCCCACTCAGAGTTTTTTCAAGATGGGTGGCTATATAAATGTTATGAATGAATGAATGAATAAATGAATGAATGAGTGTATTATAGAATCATTGAAACTAGGAGCTGATGCCTAGAGCAATTGAGGGGAGAGGACCCACATTCCTGGTCATTCTTAGCTAACAATATATCAATTTTATATCTGCTCTTATTGGAAGAGGAGAAAAGAGAGTAAAATACCATAAGGCCATGTTCTGAAAGATCAGAGTCTGTTTTCTTTGAATTAATCTGTAGCCCCAAACCATTCTTAAAAAATTATTAAGCACTTAAGAATGTTATAACACATGTTTGCGCGCATGTACACACACACATACACATCAAACAGCAACCCAAAGATATGGGAAGGGAACATCATTTATCTTACTGCAAATGTTTGGCTTTTTAGGTAAGTATAATTTGTTTTGTGTCATTGATCAATGTGAAAACACCATGTCCCACTTGCACTAATTTGAAGCAGAGCAGAATCATAACTTATGGTTAAACCTATTGTTTATAGTGCCATATAGTTGAAGGTGACCTTGTGTAGATTCTCAAGCAAAAAAAAAGATAACCTGTAGTTTGCATTTGCCAATTTCTGCCTGCTTTTCAATTCTCATTGGAAAGGAATGTTCATACTCAAGATCTTGGAAGCTAGTTTTCTTGAGGAAGCTCGCAGGAATACCACTAATTCGCATTATGACTCTACACGCTATCTTTCCCATTTCATCTATAACCTCAGGCATTATTGCATATCTGAATCTGCATGCAGGTTAGCCACATTGCAAATTTGAGAGGGTCAAACAAGACTCTAGAAAAAGTGCAGAGAAGAGTAACCAGGATGATTAGGGGACTGGAGACTAAAACATATGAAGAATGGTTACAGGAATAGGGCATGGCTGGTCTAGTGAAGAGAAGGACCAGGGGAGACAAGAGAGCAGTCTTCCAATATTTGAGGGGCTGCCATAGAGAGGAGGAGGGGGTCAAGCTATTTTCCAAAGCACCCAAAGGCCAGACAAGGAATAATGGATGGAAACTGAACAAGGAGAGATTCAACCTGGAAATAAGGAGAAACTTTCTGACAGTGAGAACAATTAATCAATGGAACAACTTGCCTCCAAAAGTTGTAAATGCTCCAACACTGGAAGTTTTTAAGAAGAGATTGGATAGCCATTTGTCTGAAATGGTACAGGGTTTCCTGCCTAAGCAGGGAGTTGGACTAGAAGACCTCCAAGGTTCCTTCCAACTCTGTTATTCCATTTTATTCTTGGATGAGAAGTGGAATGTCTTCAAAGAAAAATAAGGAAGTTCAGTTGCCTCTTGAAAAACCACCTTTGGATCTTTACACACTTATATTGTAAATTATATTATTGGACAATAATAATTATATTATTAGACATTCTTGAGGAGCACCATGGCTTGAGTGGTTGGAATGCTGGGCAGGAGATAAGCAAGTTGGCGTTCGAAACCCAACAGTTACATATGGATGTGGGGTTAAGCTCCCACCTTTCATTGCAGCTCCTGCTGGGGACAAAAGGAGCCCCCAAATGGGTTTGGGAACAAAAGGAGCCCCCAAATGGGTTTGGGAATAAAAGGAGCCCCCAAATGGGTTTGGGAACAAAAGGAGCCCCCAAATGGGTGTCCCCGGGCATTAGTGATGTCACCAATTAATCATTTCAACTAGAAGTGCCTCAGCGCTTCTTACACTAGTGCCAAAAAAACCCTAAAACTATTCTTGGGCTTTTTCTCCTCCTGGGACTGATTTTGATCACAGAGCACTTTCAAATTGCTGGGCTTTCTTGGGACCGTTGATTGATTGTCTGCCATCAAGTCAGCATTGACGATTAGTGGCCACATAGATAGATTTCATCCATTACTGTGCACAGTGGTTTTTTCCCCTCCTCCTCCTTCTTCTTCTCTTTCATTCTGTTGTTATAGCTCAAGCAAAATTAATGCCTTCCTGTAGCAGCATAAGTTTCTGTGGCCTTTAAAAAAAAGAAGCTAAAATAGATTTTACAACTTCCACAACATCTAATATTTCTAGTGCTGCAAATGAACCAGATACATCTGTTTGCAAATTATGCCACAAATAACATTGCAAATTACTTAATACCGAACTGCAAAAGTGTGGATAGAATTTCAGTGGAAAAGCTCTAATGCCAGGGCTGAATTCATCAACATGGGGAGATGGTTGCTGTATCCAATAAGCATATGCATGAGCTAATTGGATTATCCATTTTGTTTGAGTCCACGGTTAATGCTTTCAGGTTTAGGAGATAGTAGTCAATCAAAGCTACATTTATATATGGTGGCATCTGTGGATTACCGATGATGTCATCTGAATTTCTCCTTTTAATGGAAGAACAAACCACAACAGTGGTGGAATTTAAATGGTTTTACTGCTGGTTCGGTGGGCATGGCTTGGTGGGTGTGCTTTGCCTAACACCGGAGTGCAGTTATCCCCACAGCAGCTGAGACCTGCAGCGCCAATCAGCTGAGAGGATAAAGAAGAGAAAATCACAGGGATAGGTGGGAGGGCCGATCCTGCACGTGATGACTCAGGGTGGGATACAAAAAAAAAGTCACAGAAAACAGATGAAGCCCCTTGTGTTCCTTCACTTTGCTTCCAAGCTCCAAAGATTCTTGACGGAAGACAAAAAACTCCCACACAAACAGTTACAAGAAGAAGGTAAAAAGCAACACAAACCAGGCAAGATAAGGGCCGGAGGACGTCCACAGATAACACATACTGGGAAGGACACCAAACTCAGAGAGAAACCATAAACTAGGGATATTTCCATGCTTTGTTTCCAGTGTTTGCCCATACGCATGTCCGACCTCTTATTCAGTTGTCACAGCTGCAGCCCATGAAGAGGATCAAGGCCCTCTCCTCCCGAGTAGACTACATCTCTCCCTTATCCTCTTCTCCCTGCGTGCCCTAGGATGGAGAGGGAATGGGCCTGGGTCCTCCTCTGACTGCTCAGCCAGCCTCTGCCCTTCCACCGCCTCCTCCACAACCTCCCTGTAGGCTTCCACTCCCTGTCGGCTGTTCCTCCTCTCCCTCAGAGTAAGTCTCCACAAGAGGCATGACACTGCTCTTTTCTCTTCTTTTTCCTCTCAGCTGATTTTTTTTCCTCCTCTCAGCTATATGTTTGTTTGTTTTTTACTACTGGTTCATCTGAACTGGTCTGAACCGGTAGCATACCACCACTGAACCACAAGCAGCTATTTTTGTATGTTGCTAAACTATATTTTCAAACCGTGATTCCTACCAGTCTAGCCTTTAAATACAGGTAGTCCTCGACTTACAACAGTTCAGCTAGTGACTGTTTTGAAGTTGCACTGAACAAAATGAGCCTTTTTCACAATTACAACTATTACAGCATTCCCAGGGTCACATGATCAAAATCCAGATGCTTGGCAACTGGTTCATATTTATGACAGCTGCTGTGTCCCGGGGTCATGTGATCAGCTTTTGCGACCTTCTGACAAGCAATGACAACGGGGAAGGCAGATTCACTTAACAACCTGTTTGCTGACTTTACAACTACAATGATTCATTTAACAACTGTGGCAAGAAAGGTCATAAAAGGAGGTAAAGCACACCAAATGTGTTGCTTAACAACAGAAATTTTAGCCTTGATTATAGGCTGTAAGCCAAGAACTACCTGCACTTAACAGGTAAACAGATAATCAGAGTTGGAAAGGACCTTGTAGGTCATCTAGTCAACCCCCTGCCCAAGCAGGAGACCCTACACCATTTCTGAAAGATGGGAGTCCAATCTCTTCTTGAAGGTCTCAACTGATGGTGTTCCCACAACTTCCGAGGGCAAATTCTGTTCCATTGGTTGATTGTTCTCACTGTCAGAAAATTTTTCCTTATTTCCAGGTTGAATCTCTCCTTGTTCAGTTTCCATCCATTGCTCCTTGTCTGGCCTTCAGGTACTTTGGAAAATAGCTTGACCCCCTCCTCCTCTCTGTGGCAGCCCCTCAAATATTGGAAGACTGCTATCATGTCTCCCCTGATCCTTCTCTTTGTTAGACTAGCCAAGCCCAGTTCCTGCAACCGTTCTTCATATATTTTAGTCTCCAGTCCCCTAATTATCCTGGTTCTCTGTACTTTTTCTAGAGTCTCAATACCTCAAGTACTTTATACCTGTGTGCAGGGTTAACAATATCACTGCAGACTTCTTTTTTTAAAAAGAAAAAAGAAAACAAGAGCCTTTTTCATTTCTGTGATAACATCTGCTCACTCTATATTCTTCAGCAACCTTCATGCAAAAAAAATTAAGCCATTTTTGCACTTATTATGGAGTTTTGGATTAGTATGTTTGCATACGTTTCAACCAAAATTATATCTCCATTTTCTGAATAGTACTAATTCCAGTTTGCACCTGGCGTGGTTATAGGCAGATGTTTGAGTCCCAAATCTTAACAAAATGTCAGAATGTTCAAGTTTAGCAATTGCTGCTCTTCCTACTCCCTTCCCAGATATTTCTTGTGTTGGTTTGGATGAAACAGAGAATAAACTCGTTGGGTTTAAGCATCGTATGAAGCCAAAATGGGGTTTATTTAGTTCAGTGTATTTTGAGGTTTATTTAGTTCAACGTATTTTGTGAATCCAATTGTTATTGTATCAAACTATGGCTTATAGCTGACCGGGCTGTGAACAAACAGAGCCAATGGTGGCTCAGTGGACTAATCATGGCTAAGCCCATCATGTTTTTTGCATGAGATTTGAACACAATCAGAGAGAGAAAATGGTATGTTTCTATAGACATACCATGTCTACCACGTCCACAGGAACACTTTTTCAATTTTGTCCTCATCCATGATTTAAAAAACAAAGCTATTCTTCTTACTGGCTAATATTATCTCGGCTTGGTAGCTAAGCAAGATTGCCCCTGATTGGTGCATAGAAATGACCTCATCAGGAAATTCCAAAGCTCTACACTAGATTGGGAATTCAAAAGTAATCCCATACAAAGAAAACATCAGAACACTTCTGTACCGTATGTGGACCGTATGTGTCACACACACACACACACACACACACACACACACACACACACACACACACACAGAGGACATCTATGTGGTTCTGTCCATCTGGCCATCAGGAGTTGAGCTCACCTTCAGGGCAACTTTAGATTTTTTTTTTACCACTTCAGTTTCACCCCTACTCACTGTTAAATTCAGTCTTCATAGAGAACTTTTGAGTTGCATTCCTTCTCAGTAGACAGGATTGAAATTGCTCAGAAAATTAGTTTATTAGTTTACCCTATTTCTTTTCAATTGTGCTATTTTATGGCTACACTGGCATGCACCATTGATGAAAAAAGAAACGGTGGCTATAAATGTTTTGATATGCCCAAACAATCTTCTTTCCCATGAACATCTAAAGGGCAGAGATATGGAAAGTTGAAGAAAAGGATCCCTCCCACAATCTAATTATTTTTTGAACCAAAGGTCAGCCTTTTGTTCCTACAGACATCAATTTTCTTCCCGAGATTGAATGCGATGGCATTGTTCATAAAGAGAGAAAGAACAAGGAGAGTGTTTTTATAATCTCTCTCCCACACCCATCCTGCCACCCAAGATTTAAAGAAAAAGTAAAATAATGCAGAAGGAATTTATCATTTTTAGTATTCCCTCTAACAGTATTTACCACATTTTTGCCAAGCTGCATAAATATATAATTAGAATATTGAACAACATAGAATAACTGGAAAGGTCCTTGGAGGTCTTCTAGTCCAACCTTCTACTCAAGCAGGAGACCTATCTATGCCATTTCAAACAAGTGTTGTGGCCCACCAGCAGCCGACGGAGCTGGCAGCAGAGTCGGACAGTAGTGAGGCGGTTGGGGAGGAACCTGGGCCAGTTTTGGAGGCTGAGGAAGGCTCGGACAAGGGCTCTGCATCAGAGGTAGAGATGGGGCCAGGGCAGGCCAGCAGTCATCAGCTGCCTCCAGACTCAGAAAACAGTGAGGCAGAGGAGTTTCTGGAACCGCATGCTCAGGGCTACCAGAAGATAAGAACAATTGAGAAAGTGGGGTTGACTCAGGAGTAAGGCCACACCTCAAAGATGATTGGCCCCTCTCATAGGATATAAAAGAGGAGCGAACGGGATGTGAGCTTTTGCAGGAAGCAGTTAGTTCGTCTGATCAGTTCAAGCTTTGAAAAGTTATGTTTGACTCTGTGTCAAGTCTTGGCCTTGTCCTGCATTTGGCAATTACTGTAGTTCTCTGGCAGCATTCCAAGTGTGATAAGGTGGCTGTTTGTAAACATTCCCCTGAAAGACCGTGAAGCCTTGCAGGCTGTGAATGAATGTAATTCACAGCCATGGAAATAAAAGAGGTTTTGCCAGAATTAAGATTATGTTTTATGCTTTCTAAGGAAGCCTAGGTCAGAACAACAAGTGGCTATCAGTATTAGCATACATCTATCTGGATGCTACCTAATGTTAGATTGTTTAATCTATTACAACCTAATCCAATTGTCCTCAGTTGCAAGAAAGCATAATGAATCTGAACTTAAGAGACATTTTCTAGTAGTAAAGGCAGTCAGAGAGTGAAGTACCAGTTTGGAAGGATCAGATTTACTTAAGCAGAGTCACACACACATACTTACAAACAAGTCGTATGTGTGGCCAATAAGTTTCTACCACAGCCTTCTGACACCAGACGTTCCTTTGATATTTCTTATCACTTCAGAAATATTCTTGGTTTGAGGGGGAACATGTTCAGTTTGTTCCCTCAAAGGGATGTGTACATCTTGGAAACTTCTGTAAACAACATCCTGCATTCTGACATTAGAAATTGACCCATTTTTGATCAGGATGTGCTTAGAAAGGCTTTTAAAAAAAAATTGACTTAAGAGCATCTGGCTAAGATGGAGTAATTGTCAACTCTAGGGAATGATCCAGCAACAGCTGCCACCACCAGACAGAAATCAATTGATTCTTGATTACTTACGTAGATGTAGCCTGAAGCAAAAACAGTTCAATTTTCAGAAAAAATATGGAGTCAACAGTGGCCACCTTGAAAGGGGACAACCCCAAGCTATTGAATGGGGACTATTTGTCATTTGGTGTTTAATCTGAAGCCTAATATTTGTGGTTTAGGCAGCATGATTTCTCATGAGTTGAAAAAAAAAGTTCTTGCCCCACAGCTAAAATAGATAATTTACTTATATATTCTTAGAGTGCCTAGTAGCGCATGGGGGAGAAAAAGAGTGACTCTGAAGTGGTGACAAAAATATACACAATGCATTTTATTTATTCATTTACTTGTTTATTTATTTATTTGTTGAGCATGTATTTGATAACATGTATAAGTATAAACATGATTATTAATACATGAAATGGATAAGAATAAAAGGAAGCATTAGGACAGGGACGATAGGCATGTTGGTGCGCTTATGCGTGCCCCCCTTTTTAAAGCTATTTTAAACATATCAGTTACAAGATATTGAAATAACTCTTGGGACATTACCCTCCCCTGGAGGTTCCCCCACTCCCAAGAAAGGAAACTGATTTGGAAGAAAATTATTTTATTTATGTATAGGAAATGTATCGTTCCTTCTCATCTTGAAATGGGCGATCAAAGCAATCAAAAAACAAGAATCACAGAAGATACAAACTGTTCTCTTTTTGGCTTTGGTCATCGATCCAAATTTAAGAAATAATGAAAACCAGAATGAGAAAGAGGAGGAAGAGAAGAAAGACGTGAAGTTCCTTTATCACTTTCAGAATGCTGTTTGAAATATTAAGTGAGAAATCTATTTCTTTGGAGAACTACATTTTTTTTCCAGTTCCACTTTCTCTTGGTCACCTCTGAGTTCCAGCCCTCGAGTCCATAAATTATTTGAGAGGGTTATTATCTTATTTGTGCAGGTTGCAGTCAAGTGATGTCAAATGTGTAGCTTTGTGCATGGCATGGATTATGAACTGTATCTCATTTGCATTGTGATGTCATGGTACGAGGGATGCTAATTTCGTACTTGGGGCAATAATGTCATGACACAGACAATGTCATTGTAGCTTCTTCTAAATGATTCAAAGCGTGTCTGTGTGTGTGTGTGTGTGTGTGTGTTTGTATCTCACATGAACTTTTGTAACCAATATTTTAAGTCTCCCTTGAGGCCTGGCTTCATTTACTTATTGATGTAGGCAGAATTGGCTCACGCTTCTATAATGTGGAAATTTGAAATTACTGTAGAACAAAGAACAAGGTATATGTGGAAAGGTCTGATCAATTTCATTATGAAAGAGCCTATTGCAGGCCAAGCAAGAAATGCTGAAAGCCACAAGCATAAGGTTTTAACACTTTTTTTTCCTTTACAAAATTCAATATTCATTAAATACCAATACAGATTACAGATTCAGCCTGCAGCTTTACTCAATCATATCCTTTTATCGACTTCAGACTGGGAAGTTGGGGACAGGGGAGGCAAGAGAAATAATAAAATATATGGAAAGATGAAGCCAAAGAGGTGTGTGTAGGTGTGTGTTTTCTGAATAAGGTGCTTGCAATTTGGCTTAGAAATAATTAAAAGTACAGACAAACAATCATACGCGAAGAGATGAAAGTAAGTTTGATGTGTTCTCACAACATAGCTACCCCCCTCTGCAGCATCTTTCAAATAAAATATTTTGGGGATGGGGTTTCCTTTTGTCTAAAAATGGCACTAATGACAATGCATGTGCATCCCTATGGAACACAACACAGATGTAAAAATGATTCCATTCATAATGGCATCATGCCTGGCTTTTGGTCCAGTGGTGACACCATTGCCTCATCTAAAGCATCTGAAACACAGGGCAAATGAATTTGGCAACAAAATGGGGGTGGGGTAGAAGATCACCCCCAAGCATGCTCTTTCAGGACATACCATTTCACAGAGAAGAGGTGGGGGTGAGCCTGTTCCCCAAAAGCACCTGAAGGCAGGACGAGAAGCAATGGATGGAAAGTAATGTACGAAAGAAGCAACCTACAACTAAGGAGAAATTTCTTGACAGAACAATCAATCAATGGAACGACTTGCCTCCGGGTAGTGGGTTAATCCAACATTGGAGATATTTAATAAGGGACTGCACAACCATTTTTCTAGCAGATGGAAGCTCATCAAAGAGAGATCCAACCTAAAACTAAGGAGAAATTTCCTGAGGAGTGAGCACAATTAATCAGTGGAATGGCTTGCCTCCAGAAATTGTGGGCGCTCCATTCCTGGAGGTTTTCAAGAAAACTTGTGTCAAATATCTGTCTGGAATAGTACAGGGTTTCCTACTTGAGCAGGGGGCTGGACTAGAAGACCTCTTAGGTGCCTTCCAATTCTGTAATTCTCAGGTATCATTTATGTTCTGTTCCTACTAATCCCTCACATTCAGCACTCTATTAAATTTCCTCAGACAGTTTTGCCAAGTGGGGAAAAAGAGATCTTCTCTCTTGGGTGGGCTCCCTAAAGATTTATTATATTTTGAAAGCCTCAGGCGGTCAGATAACAGATAAAATTGCTATTAATGTAGTATTTGAACATGGTTTTCCTCAGGGGTACCTTCTTGTTTAGACAGGTCTTTGGCTGGCTGAGGTGATTATGTTCCTTTGCTCCTGGCAGATTGTTTTCCATTCAGTTAGCTTCTATTTTCATCCTGCTTATGTTTGTTATCTACTCAATTTTTTTTCTCACTGTTATCTACTATTACTACTTTCATACCTTTTTAAAATATATATATATATATCATCACTTCTTGTAGTTAGCTGCTTTAAATCTGCAGTGCAGGTTGGCAGCCCAGGCGGTCGGAGGAGAGATAATGAAGTTATCCTTTTAAAATATTTGCTTCTGTAAAACAGTTTGTTTTTTTTTTGTTGTTAAAAATGTTATTTCTTCCATCCTGTTTTTTTTTTTCTCCCTGAGAGCTGAAGGTGACTTGTATGGAGGTTACCCCTAATCTTATTTGCACAGCAACAACCTGGTAGGGGAGATAGTATTGCAATTGATTGATTGGCTCAGAGGAAGTCAGTGCATTCCATAGTCAAGTGGAAACTTGAATTTTCTCTCCACGGGTCAAGTTTTCGACCTTAACTAGGACTCAGACATAAGAGTATTCTTTTGCCAACATGAGCTTGCAACCCATATCCACCCAACATGTGTCATAAAATGTGAATAGCTTAAGGCAGATTGGAGAAGGAGGTCGCCTTCTAGATAGGAAACTGGAGTGTCTCATCTAATAAGGAAAAGAACATTTTTTTTCTCATTTAGTGATTCTGTAAATCCTTGCTGGGTGGAGTCTGAGTGTCATGCCCTTGTTGGAGTCCGATTCTGAGGGGGAGATTGAGCAGCTGAGTGGGAGTGTGGCTCTGGTGGCTGTGGAAGAAATGGGGGAAGGGCACAGTCCAGCTGGGCATTCAGAGGAAGACCCAGAGCCACCCCCTCTTCATCCTAGGGCAGACAGGCAGGAGCAGAGAAGGGAGCAATGTGTCTTATGGGAGAGAAAAAGGCCTGATCCCTTTCATTATTGCAGCTGGGAGAACAGGATATAAGAAGGGCGTTTGCACACAGCACCTTGCTTGGAAGCAAAGTGTGCATTATCTTTGTCAAGGCTTATCTGGGTTTTGGCATCCTCCCAACTGTGGGTGCTACATTATCTTTTGAAAGTCTTCAATTTGTTATCCTGGCCTGTCGTGTCAATTACTTCAGCGTGGTTTTTGTTGGTTTTTTTTTTTATTTCTATCTGTACTTTGGGTTCGGACTGCATTTCTCTCCTTTGTAGACTGTTTTCGGAAGAGTTTGATCTCCAGCCAAGGATAACTGGACATTGGGGGCCAAGTTGGAGGTATTAAAGGGATTTTACCTATTTTTGTGCCACGCCCCAGGTCATCACATTGGGCAAATGAATGGAGCTGAGTGTTTATTGGCTGGATGCCCTTCCTGTTGCCAATGTGGAGTTTTGTTCAGCAGATATATTCTCATTGTGCCCAGAGAGAGAAATATCTGTCTCTACCGAGGATTGAACTTACAGCCTCCTGATTGTGAGGCGTGAGCTCCATCTCTAGGCCACTGCACTATTCTAATAGGAAGAAAAACAATGTGGTAGTTAATTCTTTTCATTACATTTTCATCGGTTCCTCATCTCACTAGATACAAATTTCATTTGGGCCCATCACCAGGACCACCAAAATAGAAAAGAAAAATCCAACACTCCCAATCTCATGAATATTCTCTGACTTTATATGAAGCTTTTCCTCAATCTGCTAGCTTCTTCATAAGCGTTTTTCCCCAATGAAGATAAATTTAATATGTTTGAGAAAAATGCACATTTGAAATAAGAAAGTTTATTTCTGGCATTGCACATTTGGAATGTATTTCCCACAATATCGACTTTGTTTTGCAAATCTTTGTCAAGGATATTGCAAAACTCAAAAAAGCACAGATTTTGACTGAGGGGAGATGTTGGGGTCTTCCTTGATGCTCAGCAGATTCAGCAATTTGTAAAAAAATTGAGGACAGACTGAAAGTACCTTGGTATGACAACTTCTAATGGAGGAACTAAAGAGAAAGAAGATCGGCAACTACAGTTTCCAAGAAGCACATAGTGAACTTGATTCTTCACTCAGTATCGGACAGCATTTGCTCATGGGAACCTTTCTCCACCTATGGTCTACCACAGTAGTTGCCAACTGGTGGGCCAGGGACCACTGGTGGGCCAGGGACCACTGGTGGGCCACGAGAAAGTTTTGGTGGTCAGCAGAGAAATGTCCCTCCCAAAGCAATTAATTCAGGCTGTGCGGGAACACAAGGTTGCGCTGCCCACATGGCCCACCCACCCGCTGGCCCCCAACCTTTGGCCGAGCACAAACCTTACTTAGAGTAGAGTCACACGAGCTGGAACTAGAAGGTGAGATCAACGGAGTGGGAGGGAAATCCACCCCAGGGTGGCTTGCTGATGTTGGTGGGAAAGTCAGTCCCATATTCCAGAGCTGTAGTAGTTACAGGATTGGCCCTTTGTTTGTCCCGGAACAGCTCCTCACATCCATGGCAGGCCAGTACACCCAGAGGTGGAACAGCTCTCCGGGATGACCAAAGAGCCAGTCTTGTGACTCTTGCAGCTCTGGAATACCAACTTTCCAAGCCACCCTCAGTCAAAATTCATATTAGTGGTCCGCGAGATGTAAAATTATGAGTTTGGTGGTCCCTGAGGTCCAAAAGGTTGGCAACCCTGGACTAGCAGGTAAAAGACCATTCAGCATTTCATAATATCGACAAAACAAATCTCAGCTGTTACTATGAGATGAAACAGTTGGAGTCTATCTCTTTCCCAAAATTTGTTCCACCACAAAATTATAGGTCTGGCAGGGATCTTGGTGGTCTTCTAGTCCATCCACCTGTCCAAATTCCAAATTCCTCCTTACTTCCATGTTGCATCTCCCTCTGATGGGCTTCCATCTATTATTCCTTGCCCTGCCCTCAGGTGCTATGCAGAATAAACTGAGGTCCTGTGACAGTCCTTCAAGTATCGGAATAGAATAGAATTTTTTATTGGCCATGAATGAAATACATTCATCATGAATCATAACATACAACACTTAGTGATAGTCATAAGATACTAAATAAGCAATCAAAATCATACTAGGAAACTAAATAACACAATATAATTCATAAAGATACAAGCAACAAGGTTATAGTCATAAGTAGAAAGGAGATAGGTAATAGGAAGGATGCTAAGAATAATAATAATACAGTCTTAGTAAATAGTTCAACAGTGTTATGGGAATTAGTTGTTTAGCAGAGTTATGGCATGCAGGAAAAAAATGTGCTTGTGTCTAGTTATTCTGGTGTGCAATGCTCTATAATGTCATTTTGTGGGTAGAAGTTGAAATAATTTATGTCCATGATATGAGGAGTCTCAGAGGGGTCTACTATAAAGTCTTTTCTCTGTTAGGCTAAACATACCTGGTTCCCTTAGTCATTTATTGCACAGCTTAGTCTCCAGACTCCTTATCATCTCTGTGGCTCTTCTCTGGGGCCTTTCCAGGGCCTCAGCATGGGGTTGACTTCTCTTATTAGCAGATTCAGGAATTTTTTTAAAAAATGTGAGCTCAGTTGCCCATAGAACAGAAATATTCAACATTCAATATGACAGTAACCATGTGTGTAGAATTCCACATTGCACATGGCCATTAATGAGAATTCTGGGCATTGAAATCCACACACCTGGAAACTTTCCTAAGATGAGGGTGGGGGAAACCCCTGCTTTATAATGGAGGGACATTGGCAGAACTGCATAGGGAAGATTGCACTGTGGCTGTGTTCTGTGTTTGCTCTAAAAAGGTTGTGCACCCAGTGGTTTCATTTGGCATCATTTTCAGATACTCATGTGTGCTCTCACTCTGAAAATTCCACAGCAAAAGGGAACAAAGCCCCATCTTTAAAACCATCGCAATTTGCAAAAATCCAAACCAAACAGAAGCAAGCTGATGTAAGCTTAAGTAGGCAACAGGCGCATGCATTTCTCCACGAGAAAAGACAAAATAGTGGGTGAATTATGGCTCACCTACTCTCATCAAACAAGAAATGTCAAAGAATATGGGTTCATGTACCAGGTTTTTCATTTGAGATTTTTAATGCTTCGAAGTGGCTGTTTTTTTTAATAGCCTCCGGAATCCAATACTGGGAATAAACAAATGAGGGCAAAATGTATTGTTCCAATGAATGTATATTTTGTCTGCCTGCTTCTTTGGAGTTCCTCTCCCAAAATGAGACTGTAAGGAAGAAAAAAGACAAGAAAATAGAGAAATGTTTGTAAACTAAGCTGGAGGAGTGTGAGGCAAATGAAAAAGCCACAGAGAAATACAGCAGCAAATTAAAAACGTTAAAATGTCCAATATTTAAAGGGCTGCTATCTCTTGGATTGTGAAATAAAATTGCTATTTGTTCCAAAGATAAGTACATAGCTAGTAAAGGTTAGGAACCTTCTTCCCCGGGTACCAAATATTTTTCAGTAGAACAGGCTTCAAATTCAACTTTTCAAGCATGGGCTAATGTTCAGGAATGCTCTCCTATCGGATTTTCTGCACTGAATGGGTTAGAACAGATCACACCCCAGGGGCACAAACAGATCCAATCCAATTTTCCAGTCCACAAATTATAGCCCTGAAATTTTGTCAGCGATTGCTAAGCCGGCAATTTTCAGGAGAGTTATTTTCTTCAAATGCTTTTGGGTCAACCCAAAGGTCCATTCAGTTGTGCAGCCTATGGGTCTTACTGCACTCATTTCACTTCTTCATCTGAACCCCTCCCACCAAGTAAACACATAACCCCAAAGCCCATTCTCTGGTTATATCATCAGAGCCTCAATCAGACCCTCTGAGGTTCTCTGAGACCCCAAATGCATTTTCCTTCTAAACTCAAGCTTGGTCAAGGATTAGATGCAGTCTTCCTTATGTTTTTAATCATCTTGTGTTGAAGTCTGCTATACCATTTCTCAACAGTTTTCTTCTCCTTTAAAACTTCTTCCTATTCTGTCTATGGAGGTTTTCAGTCATCCAGGTCATGGTTTGTCTCAAAGGTGCTTTTTCAAAAGGCAACTGGACTATGTTGTTTCCCTTGAGGAAGAAGAGGTTTCGCTTCTCATCTGAGAAGCTTCATCAGTTCTGATGAATTGACAGAACCGACGATCAAAAGCCTGGAGATTAAAATATATGAAGAATGGCTGCAGGATTTGGGTTTCACTGGTCTAGAGAAAAGAAGAATTAGGGGTGACATGAGAGCAGTGTTCCAGTATTTGAGGGGCTGCCACAAAGAAGAGGGGATCAAATTATTCTCCAAAGCACCTGAGGGCAGGACAAGAAATAACGGTTGGAAACTAATCAAGGTGAAAAGCAACCTGGAATTAAGGAGAAACTCCTTAACAATGAGGACAATTAACCAGTGCAACAGCTTGCCACCAGAAGTTGTGGGTGCTTCAGTTGTGGGTTTTGTTTTTTTTTCAAAAGAGACTGGACAGCCACCTATCTGAAATCGTATAAGTTCTCCTGCTTGAGCAGGGGGCTAGACTAGAAGACCTCCAAGGTCCATTCCAGCTCTATTCTATTCTAATTCTTCTTCCTCAAAGGAAAAAAAACAACATAGTCCAGTTGCTTTTGGAAAAAGCATCTTTGAAATATCTTCTTATTCCATTTTTTAAACTTGCTTGTGGTAGGCTGTTCCATTGTTGTATTTTATTTTGGACACGGCTTGTGGGCTTTCCTTCTATTATATGTTTTTCTGTGACTCTAAATCTTTCTGGTTGCTCTCATTTCCCCAGTGGAAATTGGCCCATGGGAGAAAAGACTCTACTTCAGAGATGCTATTCAGCAAGATCTGACCAGTTCTGGAGAACCGGTAGCGGAAGTTTTGAGTCGTTTGGAGAACCAGCAAATACCACCTCTGATTCCATCTCACCCCCATCTCTTCTCTGACTCCTATTGAGTCCCAGCTGATCGGCTGGGTGGTTGCCCTGCACAGGAGAACGGAGATGGAAAGCAGGTTAGTGAGATGGGGAGGGAATGGGGATTTTGCAGGAACCTTCCCCTGCCACGCCCACCGAGCCATACCCACAGAACTGGTAGTAAAATTTTTTGAATCCCACCACTACTTCACTCTATATCTTCCCTTGAGATTTAATAGAATCATCAGAAACCAAGGAGACTGCAGACCAATGGATCGACAATTGTACAATAAAAGAATGAATATTGTCAGATATTAAAAAAATCAAATTCAACCTGTTGTTAAAGCCCATGTCACACTGAACCAACAGATGCAAAGAGGATGTAAAACGGACAAAAAACCTTGCCATCCGTTTGAAAACGCGATGTACTCACTGCCTCCGTTTTGCTTCTTCTCTATCTGTCCAGCATCTGTTTATGGACGTTTCATCCGCTCAGAAAGTTTTGGGCTGCCTAAAACTTTTGCGCAGAAAATGTATCAGTTCGTCCATTCTGCATCCGCTACGCATCCGCTAGGCATCCGTTCTGCATCCGTTCTGCATCCGCTATATCCGCTAGGCATCCGCTACGCATCCGCGCAACTCCCATCCGCCCGGATGCAGGGAGGAAGCGGATGCAGAACGGATGCAGAATGGATGCATAGCAGAAACAAAGCGTTTAAAACGGAAAAAACGTTCGCAGAGGGGACCTATCTCGGATATTAAGGATGTCTACAGGATGCCTAGAGGATGCCTAGAGGATGCCTAGCGGAAAACCTATACTGCCTATAAAAAGGGGGAGCAACTCGCCTGCATCTCACTTTCAGAACAGCAGCCCAGCGGTGCAGACCTCTGCAGCCTTCATCTGACTCTTCCTCTTCCACAGCATCCAGTCATGTCCACTGTGGATTGTAACAAAGTCCTTTCGGCAGCCACCATGGTTCTGCAACAGTGCGAAGCCATCTGCAGGCTCTGTGAACTCTACTGCGAGAAGAAAAGGAGCCACCCAAAAAGAGTCTGGGTCCGAAGATGGTTCGCCAGAAGAGCAGAGGACGGACTGTACAACAAGCTGATGGTGGAGCTCAGGAGCGAAGACAGTGGAGCGTTCCAGAACTTCATGATGATGCCTCCAGCCATGTTTGACGAAGTTGTGCAGCGCCTGACACCCAGGTTGACCAAGGCAAACACCAACTTCCGGCCCAGCCTGGAACCTGGGCTCAAGGTGACACTCACTCTGCACCACCTGGCCTCAGGGACCTCCTACAGGAGCATGCAGTACGGCTGGAGGGTGCCATCCAACACCATCAGCATTGTGGTCAGAGAAGTGGTGCAGGCCATCATCGAAGAATACAAGGAGGAGCTCCTCCAGTGCCCCTCCACTGAAGAAGGATGGAAGAAAGTTGCAGAGCAGTGGTATCAGAGGTGGAACTTCCCACACACCGTTCGAGCCATAGATGGGAAGCACGTGGCCTGCAAATCTCCAGCCAAGTCGGGGTCCATTTATTTCAACTCCAAGGGCTTCTTCAGCATCATCCTCTTCGCCATGGTCGATGCTGACTACAAGTTCATGTACATCGATGCTTCAGGCAACGGCTCATCTTCAGATGCCCAGGTATACAACGCCAGTCACCTCAAGGAGGAGATGGAAGGCAACCTCATGGTGGGCTTCCCAGATCCAGAACCCCTGCCCAACGACACACAAGATGTGCCCTACTTCATCGTGGGGGATGACGCCTTCTCCCTCACAACCTATCTCATGAAGCCCTACACTTCCAGACTCCTCACCCGTGAAGAGAGGATCTTCAACTACAGGCTGTCCAGGTCAAGGCGGGTGGTGGAGAACTCCTTTGGCATCCTGGCCAACAGGTTCCAGGTACTTCTCACCACCATGCAGCATTGCCCAGAGACCGTGAGGAGGATCATGGAAGCTTGCTGCATCCTACACAATCTCATGCGCACCCGCTACCCAGTCTTGCAGAACAGGCTCGTGGACCTCCAACAAGCCAATGGGGTCATGGAGCTTGGGGAATGGAGGCAAGGGCAAAACCTGATCGACACTCAGGATGTGCAAGGCCCCAACAGAGCCTCACATGAAGCGAAGAAGCAGCGCAACCTTCTGAGACAATGGTGCAACTCCCCAGCTGGAGCAGTGGAGTGGCAAGACAGGATGGTAGATGCTTAATGGATGCTTCCTTCAGCCTGTCTCATCACACGGATGAGATTGGACCATGTATGTTTGGTTGGCCTACAATGAACATGGCGTTTAATAATGAGTTGTGTTTATGTTGACATGTGTGGATAATTATTACATTATTATTGATAATAAAGGGCTGTAGGTGTGGCACCTGGGAGGGTGGACCATACAGTCCCACTATGCTTGCATTGGAGGTTTATCTATCCCACAGCTATTACCCATCCCACAGGTATCCCTGCCCATCCCACAGCTATCTCAACCCATCCCACTGCTATCTTAACCCATCCCACAAGCATGCAAAGGCTTAAACCATTTCTAAAAGTTTCCAGCAATACTTTATTAAAAAAAGGAAATGAAACAAGTGTGTGAATCAAAAATAGACTTTATTAACAACAAGCTATAATACAAAAATGAGTCTCTGGCACTCCTCTTGGTCGCTCAGTCTCAGGGTTGAAGGGTGCAGGTGCTGTGGAGGTGGCTGGTGCTGGAGTGCTTGTCATCAGTTCCTCCAGAAGCAGAAGCAGCAGAAGCGCCAGCCCCAGAAGAGCGAGCCTGTGCTGCAGAAGCCCCAGCAGAACCTGAGTGAGGGCCAGGGGGCGGGATGGTAGCCCTGTCCCTCTTGCCAGGGCTGGCAGCAGATGGCTGAGGCTTGCTGTGCTTCCGCATGGTTGTGGGGTTGCTGGCTGGCAGGGAGGCTGGCAGGAACCAAGGCTGGCAGGAAGGCTGGCAGGGAGGCTGGCACCAAGGCAGGCAGGAAGGCTGGCAGGCAGGCAGGCACCAAGGCTGGCAGGAAGGCTGGCTGGCAGGCAGGCAGGCAGGCAGGCACCAAGGCTGGCAGGAAGGCTGGCACCAAGGCAGGCACCAAGGCTGGCAGGGAGGCAGGCACCAAGGCTAGCAGGAAGGCTGGCAGGCAGGCATGCACCAAGGCTGGCAGGCAGACATGAACCAAGGCTTGCAGGAAGGCAGGCAGCAAGGCTGGCAGGCAGACTGGCTGGCAGCAAGGCTTGCAGGCAGGCTGGCAGCAAGGCTGGCAGGGAGGCTGGCAGCAAGGCTGGTAGCAAGGCTGGCAGCAAGGCTGGCAGGCAGACATGCAGGCAGGGCAGGCAAGGCAGCCAATCCATCCGGCAGCAGGTCTTTCCTCTGAATGGCGACCTGCTTCCGAGCTGCTTCCGTTATATCCGCGGGGCTGATGCAATGCATCCTCCCCGCATGCGCAATTAACGCCAGGCATCCATTAGGCTTCCGCTGTGCATCCGCTTCATCCGCTGTGCATCCGCTGTATCCGTTCCGCATCTGCTTTGCTGAGGTCCCCCGGAAGCCTAGGGGATGTTCCATCCGCTGGGCTTCCGTTCCGCATCCGCTTTGCATCCACCCTGCGTCCTCCCCGCGTCCGTGTTATCCGCTCTGGTTATGCAAATTTTTGCCCCTTTTGAGAGCGGATAACAATGGATGGAACATTTTGCTCGTCCGCTGTGTCCTTTTTGCATCCGTTGAGCAGTGTGACATGGGCTTTAAGAACCTCATGCAGAAAAGTTCCCCCATTCATTCATCTCCTCTTTTTTTTTACTGAATGGGGAAAAAAATTGACTTTGGGAACGTCTCTGAAAATTGAAGAGAATTTCAGTAAAATTTATCCTCCACCACCTGCAATGATCCAGCATGTCAAAAGTGCAATGAAAAGATATTTGGAAATAAAGTTGAAGCCAGTCTCATGATAGGTTGGAAAAACAGAAGCATCTTTCAGAGTGAAAAATGGATTTTGGCACAATTGCCATGATCGGATAACATTAAATCCTCTCTGATGCTGTCGGTTTGGCTTTTGGCTTGCTGAAAAGCAGAGATGACCCTGACTCTTTTTTTTTTCTCCATTCTGTAGTTAAGGGAGGTTAACTTAAGGGAGATTTATAGCTGCTGCTGAACATCCTGGATCCCTCCCGATCCTAATTCAATCCAAATGCTTCCTGTTCCGGCATTAGCATGTCCGACCTTAAATCTCTTTCTGCGGTGCATCCGTCTCTGGAAACTCTCGATTAAATGTCAAGGCAACAACCTGTACAAAGCTAACCGCATGAGGTCACAGTATTATGCCATTCTCCACTTATCCTCCCGGTGACCCTGGAGAGCCCTGTGGCTTTCTCAGCTTCCAGTTCACCAGTCCAATATATTAGGCAGTAATGAGACAAACCAAAGACTTATTTGAAAGAATGGACATATTGATGGATTCCTGCAGATGCTCATCTTAAAAAAAAAAAAAATCCGGTCCTTTCATTTTCTGGAGTGCAGTTTTCCACTTTGCCTCCTGAAGTTCTCCCGGTTGTGGGAAATCAAGACAGGGGCTTGAATGGAAGTTCCTTTCCTTTTTTTTCCTTTTTTGAAATATTTTTTATTTTAGATCATACATTTCCTTTCTTTTTTTTTCTTTTTAATAATTATTTCTTTTTTAAAAAACTTCGCACATCTCGATTTACATTGTTAATAATATTGTGTCATCAATAATACATATATTTACATGTATTCCTATACATTAATTCTTATTTCTGTGTTCTACCTATTTATACCATCTATCCCAAGCCACATAATGTTCTGATTCATCCTTGTCTTTTGATTCCGCTGTAATTTAATTTAATTACATAAATTAATTTAATTAATTTCTTTTCTATGTTGAGCAGTGTGCTCTCCAGGTGTCCAAGGTGTTAACATGTAAACATCATCAACTTCATTGTGATCATATATAAACAAATACGCAGTAATATAAAAACAAGTATGATAACATCAATCATATTATAACATATATTATCTTCCATTATAGTATTGATTATATAACCATCAGAAATATTTACTCATCTGTTTTTCTTTCTCCTATCAACCATATTTTACCTAATTCCACTCCTCTAACCTCAATATCTGTCATTTAACCATTTATAGAATAGTTCCCATGTTATGAAGTAGTCCGAATCTTCTTTTCCTTTAATTTTTAGAATTAACCTATCCATCTTTGCACATTCCAGAATTTTCTTTTGTTATAATATTGTCTGCGGGGATTTCTGGGTTTTTCCAACACTGTGCATATGCAATCCTAGCTGCTGTTAGGAAGTGGAGAACCAAATATGTGTTTCTCTTCTTGTACTTTCCTGGAATTATGCCCAACAAAAATGTCTCAGAAGTTTCTTTTCTGAGAAGATGCTGAAAATATTCAAAAAGAGCCTGGCCTTCCCTTGGAAATATCAACATTACATTTTACCTCCTTTATAGGATATCAGATCCATCTAAATTTAGCCCTTATCACCATGTCCTGCATCCACACATTTGTTACTTTCTGCATTTTGTGAAAAAAGATATATTTGCACAAACATGTAATATTGGTGAAGGGATGCAAGAACCATTGGCAAATAAAAGAGACAGTAAATGACATCTCCTTCAAAGAAAAACCAGAAAGTTCAGTTGTCTCTTGAAAAGGTACCTTTGGGGGGAGATGACATTGCAGCCCCTGGAAAATTTGGGAATGTGAATAAGATTCCAAATAACTGTGCCTTGATTCTCCCTGGGATAAAAGTAATAGAGATTCTCATAGAGTACTCTATGACAATAGTCAATCTCCTATAGTTCTCTTTGGCATCTGTTTCTTGACTTTAGTCTTGGTCAACCTTGGTCTTAGGATGGACAAGTTATGGCTTGACCTCAAACCAATGAGGGCTGAGCTTGCTTGGAGATCATAGAATTTTCTCAAAGGTGCTTTTTCAAGAAACAACTGAACTTTCTTTGTTTTTCTTTGAAAATGTTTCGCTTCTCAGAAAGTTAGAAACTAGGATGAAGAAAATGGAAAATCAGGAGTTTAATCTCATTATCTTGCAGATACTGCAATCCCATTTGTATGTATGGGGTTGTGTATACACATAGACACATGCATGTACATTCTGCTCCATTCCTCCCCACTCATATGCTCAATTTCCACCTAGGGAAGATAATTAGTCTTCCATAAAAGATCTATCTCCAAAGGCTCTTGTTTAATGGAACATTGAGTGATTTATCGCAGTAATTTCAACTTCTTTGAATGTTGAGAAATCCCAATATTCTGAACAACGTCTATTATAATATGCATAAATTATGTACCACAATATCTGCATTCCATGCAGCTGAAGTTAATAGCATTTTATTCCATGTCTTTCTGGGGATGAGTTGATGGGATTTTTTTTTTTTTTAAAGGATCTAGTGATAGAATCCTGGAGTGATTAGGTTTGTCCAACCTAGATAATAATTTAACAGATAGTAAAGTTCTCTCTCCAATGGAAAACAGCTAATGGAGGTCAAGAGAGTAAAGGAAAGGGCCGCCTCAAAAAAATTAGATGATATGGCTCAATGAGTTTTGCAAATCCAGCCTTTATTTTAGCAAGTTGTATGAGCCTGGCCATCATATTTAGCTATTACAGATCTTACTTGGGGACCCAGCATGGTCTATTAACAAAGGAAACATTATCTGTTAAGATTTGCAGGTAATCCTTGACTTACAACTATAATTGAACCTGGAATTAAGTCCCATCAGCTATTAAGCAGGTTATCATGTGACTGTGCCAGATTTTATGACTTTTTGCGGTTGTCATTTAATGATTGCAGCTGTTGAAAAGTCATCCTGGTCTGATTAAGCAAATTTATTTTTTGCATGGGTGGGTTGTTGTTGGTTGGTTGGTTTTTTTTTTTGGCCAAAATCTGGAAATAATCACAAAAGATTTTATTTCTGCCTCAATTTTTCTGAATCATCATCCACAATCATTATAATTTTGCTTTTATTTTCAATTTACTTCTGGATTATTCCTGTTTCCCGCCAGCCAGTGTGATGTAAAGTCAAAATCCATCAATTGATTAATGCAATTAGTCAATCAATCAACAAACTGCAATACAAATCATCTAAACATTGGTGGAATATAGATCGATTTCATCAGACGTATCAAGTCTATTTTTATGGACTGGTCATTGAGGCCATAAAGAGTCTATTCTATTCTTCATCACTTGGAGAAGATAGTTCAGTCATCGTTAGGTGCAAGCAATCAAATCCGTGCATGAAGGATTCAAGTTGACTACTTCATTGTGTTCTATCTATAGTACAGGAATCTGCCCAGACTGCTTGCTTTCTCTTGGGATTAAGCAGATAAAGTCTTGATGGAACTTGGAGGTGAGTCAAACTTATGCGTTGTGCAGTTGCACAAAGACTCAAGGCTAATTCTGCGCTTGATCCCTCCTCCTTGCAGTGTTGGCTTTTTCCCAACAATAATTTAATCCACTGCAGAATTCCTCTTGAAAAGGCTTCCCCTGTGAAAGTTTCCTTTATCACAGCAGAGTTGTAAAGCAGAGTAGCAAGCCACCCTTTTTATCTTTGGATTGTCTTCTTTTTTAAAATGAGAGTTTTAGAGAAGCAACAAAATGAATACAGATTGTGTCGTTCCCGCTGCCTTCCCTTACCTCCAAGCAACAATCATAATAATTTTGTAGCTCAAAGTAATTTTCAAGCTTTTCTGCTCAACTTCATCTCCATGACTAATGTTTTAAGGGAATATTTTGGAAGAGAGAGGCATCTCTGATGCAGTGGCGGTGAGGATAAGTCAGATAAATTTAGCACATTCCTTCTTTTTTCTTCTAGCAGCACACACATTTTGCTACGCACACTGAGACTCTTAACAATAACAATCACTCCAGGCTGTCATGTGAAAAGAGAAGTGTTCTGTAGGCATATGTGGATGGTATCTGTATGCTGAATGGAGATCCTTGTCTAAAGTGGGCTACAAATCTAGGTTAGTGGATTAAACAGAAGTGATCTGGAGGTTTACCAGGACAGAATACAGCAGTCTTTAAATAAACTCAAAGGATCATAAACTCCCAAGAGAGGCTTTTCACTATAATTATGGATGGACAACATTTCTTAACAGGGGAGAGGCCCCGATCTAAAGTAAAGGTAAAGGTTCCCCTCGCACGTGCATGCCAGTCATTTCTGGCTCGAGGGGGGTGGTGCTCATCTCCGTTACAAACCCAAAGAGCCAGCGCTGTCCAAAAATGTCTCCGTGGTCATGTGGCCGGCATGACTACATGCCGAAGGCACAGAGAATGCTGTTCCTTTCCCACCAAAGGGGTCCCTATTTTCCTACTTTTATTTTTACATGCTTTTGAACTGTCAGGTTGGCAGAAGCTCAGAAAAGTAGCCGGAGCTCACTCTGTTATGTGATGCTAAGGATTTGAACCGTTGAACTGCTGACCTTTCTGATCGACAAGCTCAGCATTTAGCCACCGAGCCACCATCCCTTCACCATAGGCTGATAATTCTAAGGTGGGTTGCCATTTTTTTCTATAATTCAAGTCAATCAAATTTTTTAACTTTGCTGGTGTATGTGTGTGTGTGTGTGTGTGTATAAGATAGATGTTAGGGTGGGTAAACTGTTTTGTAGAAATTTATAAACTGTGTGCCTGCCATTGGAGAGAAGACAAAGGAGAAAGAGGAAAATAAAAGCTGAGCGGAATGGGAAGAATAAAATGCATCCATGAACCTATGCATTTGGGATTTTTTTAAATTTAATGATAGACTAGAAATTATCTCAATCCTCTAGAGAGTTCAGCCAGATACAGATTTTCTGTTCCTGGGCCTTGAAGTCCTCCTTGTCATTGTCTCCCATAAACAATCAACTTCTTATTTTTGCAATCTGAATATCTGACTTTTGATTTTTTTTTCAGGCAGGTTTAGAAGGTCTGTAGATGCCAACAAGAAATGTATTACAAATATTCTGCTGCTAGAAAAAGAATAATAATGTTAGCAGTAACACCCCCCCCCCAAAAAAAAAAACCCAAAACCCAGCTAAAAATCCACTGCCTAATAAAATTTGACTTTAATTAAACTCAGATAATGGGAATGGCAATAAAGTATAAAATCTTTATCTCAAATATGGTGTTTCAGAGTCTTTAAGTATTTTTCATCCTTTTTGTCTGCAAGCAAATTTTCTGCAAAAAGCTTGATTCACTGAGAGCAGTTTTTAATACCAGAAGGTAGAAGTTATCAGTGGTCTGACAGCTGAGATATTGATCCAGAAAAAAAAATATACTAAGTCATTTTACACCATCTGCCACACAGGTATCATTCACAGGAGGTGCTGTGGAAATCTGGCCACCAATCTTACGGAAGGCTATCAAGGTTGAACATAGCTGGGAAGGGAATGACTGTGAAATGCAGAAGGACTTCAGAAGAAATTCCTCCCAAGGCAACAGTTACTAACAGTTCTGAATTAAAATTCAGAATTTTTTTAGTGTAGGTCAGAAGTATGGAGGAGGAGGAAGGAAGGAAGGAAGGAAGGAAGGAAGGAAGGAAGGAAGGAAGGAAGGAAGGAAGGAA
>BLBF01000068.1:7322952-7342576 GCA_015471245.1 Laticauda colubrina
TCTATCTATCTATCTATCTATCTATCTATCTATCTATCTATCTATCTCTATATCTATCTACATCTACATCGACACACAAACACACACACACACACACATTTGTTTTCATAGATTTTCATGGGTACAGGTATGCAGGTTTTGCGTGTTCGGGTCTTTTCCCGTGTAAGAACCAATCTGCAAACATCAGCTCCATCAACCAATCAAGAAATAACAACACAGCCAACCAACCTGCTTACAACAGAGCCAGCACACCACACCTTCCCCAGTATTTATAGAGAGATGGCAGCTCCGATCACGCTTTGCTCGCACAAGTACGAAGCCAAAAGCACCAGCCTGAAGATGGTGAGTGGGACCTCATTGAAACATTGCCAAGATACCCTGAATCTTACATGGGAAAAGACCCCATTCACCATCTTCAGGCTTGTTTCTTCAACTTTGTGCTTCTTGGAGTAATGTGAGCTTGCAGCTGCTTCTTCCTTTTAACTGCTAGTGGGGGTGCGACTTGATTGGGTGGGGGATTGGCTGTGTTCTGACTGGCTGGGGGTGTGTTCTGTTCAGGTGGGGGCTTGGTTGTGCTCAGGTTAGTCTTAGTTGCTGGGGGATTTGAGCTGGTGAGCTGTGATCCTGTTGTTTGGCTTCGCGTTCGTGGTTGTGCCACATCTTCATGGTGGGTGTCAGTTCGCTTCTTGTATGGGTCAGAGGGGTTTGAAGCGGGTAGTGGTGCAGCTGCGGTACGGCTTCTGGTCCGTGGTCGTGTCTCATCTTCTGTGTGGGTGTGAGTCTTTTTTCTCCATGGAAGTGTGGTGGTAGCATCTTGTGTGGCCCTTGTGGGTGAGGGTCTGGTGTCATTCCTCATGTTAGGTACTCGTTTGTTAATGAGGACGGGTTTCCAAATGGCTGGTAGGCGGGAGGTATCATCTCATTTATTCATGCTGTGTGGACATTTTTCTATCTCTATAGTTCTGGTATTTTTAAAGCCAATCTCATGTCCTGTGGCTTTGAGGTGTTGGACCAGGGAAGAGGTCATTTCTTCTTTTTTGATTGAGTTCTTGTGTTCTTCAATGCATGCACTAATTCTTCTGTTAGTTTGTTCGATGTATGTGGCGGTACAGGCGGTGCAAGGGATTTCGTATACTCCTTGGTTTTCTAACTCGATTCTGTCTTTAGGGTTTCTTAGGATGGTGGATATTTTTCTGTTTGTGCAGAATGCTTTCTTAATGTTGTGTTTTTGGAGGATCTTGGTGATTTTGTCTGTTGTGCCTTTTATATATGGGAGGAGGGCTTTGCCATTCTCTTGTTCTCTCTCTTGGCTTTTGGTTGCGGTTTCTTTTTGGATTAGGTTGGTAATCTTCTTTCTTTGGAATCCATTGGCTCTTAGTACATTAGTGAGAGTATGTAGTTCGATTTTTAGATGTTGTTCGTCAGCTAAGCATTTTGTTCTGGAGATTGTGGAGAAATATTACTGCAATGATCAGATAATTTTGCCTTGCATTAGCCATATAATCTTTTGAATAAGCTATAGCTATATTGTTTGTCCATATCCTGTTCCAACCACGAACTACCTCGCTGCATATGACATTCTGCAACAGAAAAGCTCTGTAGAAATATGACCACATCTGCTGTTGCAAACTGATCAGAAACGCTAACCACAGGGGGCCTGTCCGAAAAATACTGGACATGATGTAGAAACTGTTTTTTACACATAGAGAACATCTACTGACACCCAAATATGGATATCCATCCCACCCAACTATGTTTGCAAAACATCGTTGCCATATATGTGTATTCAACCCAATGTGTCAGTTTTAGTATGGTCAATCAGGATCACATGCTTGCTTTCTGATATTTTGTAACCCACCCGAACCTCAATAAAAGAGCTTGTCTCGAGCTAGTTCGGGGCTCGCTCACCCCAAGGAGAAAACGTGTGTCATGTCTTTCCTCAAACCCATTCGGCAGTTCGTGGGGAGCCCTCCGGGAGAGCGACGCCTCAGGAGATGAGTGGTTCAGCTACGGAATTGATCTGTACTGGGTGGTGGTGTGAAAGTGTGTGTAGATAGCGGTTTGTATGTGTTTTCTTCTAGTAGATGGTGTGTCCTAGGGAGCCATTGGATTTTTTGTACACTAAGACATCTAGGAAGGTAAGTTGATTGTTAGCTTCTGTTTCCATGGTGAATTGTATTTTGGGGTGTAGGCTGTTGAGGTGTGCGAGGAAGTTGTCCAGTTTTTCTTTCCCGGGAAAGAATGATGATGGTTTAGATGACAATGACAAGGTGGAAGGAAGGAAGGAAGGAAGGAAGGAAGGAAGGAAGGAAGGAAGGAAGGAAGGAAGGAAGGAAGGAAGGAAGGAAAGAAGATAGGAAGGAAGGCAGGAAAGAAAGGAAAAAATAGCTTCTGCAACTGTCTCAGGAATTTAATTTGCACTTCATTTCTGAGAAGAAAAATGAATGTAAAGCCAAATCAGAATTGCTATTTTTGTTCTGACACAAAAGTTTTGTTGAAGTTATGAAATGTGAGGGAGATTGCATGTTTTCAGTGGCAGTAGGTGTTCATTTTCTCTTCCTTTTCATGTCAATATAAAATCTGGTTTTGTTTTTTTTAAAAAACATTCTGTTGTCAAATGGATTTTTTTTTAATTTTCTGAGAGATTGAGCAATACTTCTTTCAGCCATGGAGAGAGAGAGAAAGCGAGAGAGGCAGAGGGGAGTGCCACCTTATATATGTATCTGAATTTTTCTCTCTTGAGATAACATTATAGAATGCAAACTACAAGTGCATAACTTTTCTCTGATTTTAGTTTTGGCAATGATGGGCATGAGACACAGAAGAACATGTTTTCCTTAAAAATAAACCAAAAAGAAAATTGCAATATGATCAGCCCCAGCTCCTCAAGTGATATTGTTGCATCAATGCTACACTCCCTAGGACTCTCTGAACCCTGAATATTTCAAAATCGTTTATTTAATATCTCACCTCCCTGAGCAATCCAGATGGCTTACCATGAACACCTCCCCATGGCCAGAGCAATATTGCTCAACTCTGCAAAAAAAGACACAACTGGCTCATCTGTTTATACACAACTGTTATGAAGTCAGAACACTGCGATTTAATTCTCGATAGATTGGATCATTTGAAAATGCAGGTGGGGGGGTGATGTATAAAATAGTGCTTTCCATCTTTTCTGGCACATCAGAAAAAAAACTTTTCAATTTTGTTCCCCTTCCAGAAGATGCTTTTTGATACAAAGACAAGCAGAAAGGGAAGGAGAAAAAGGGGAGGAGAAGGAATAACAGAGTTTGGAAGGGACCTTAGAGATCATCTAGTCCAATCCCCTGCTGAAGCAGGATGCCATTTTAGACAAATGGTTGTCCAATCTCTTCTTAAAAACCTCCACTGATGGAGCATCCATAACTTCTGGAGGCAATCCGATCACCTGATTAATTGTTCTGTCAGGAAATTTCTCCTTAGTTCTAGGTTGCTTCTCTCCTTGCAAAGTTTCCATCCATTGCTTTTTCTCCTGCCTTCATGTGCTTTGGAGAATAGATTGATTCTCTCTTCTATCTTCAGCAAGTTGAAGTATACCTCAATGGGTAATTTCAGAATGTTATTGGCATTATATTCCTTTATTCTCTTCTGGAAGTGTTTTCTGTGAGTGGCTCCCACATCCCAGAAATATTTCAGTTCAGTCTTAAAGAGGGAAAAGTTTTATAGACTAGGAAGTGAAAATCCTAGGAAATCCTGAGGAGCTGCTGGAACAAATCTTTAATTTAGTTTTAGTTTACTTTACTTTATTGTCATAGCACCCCGTACAATGAAATTAAATACCATCTTCAGTGTACAATTTATGACTATGAAAATAAACACAAACACACATCCTTCACATTCCACACATTGAATCGAAAACCCCTGATATTGCATTAATATTGCACTATATGGTAGAATTCAACAGAGCTACTGCCCTGGGATAGAAGCTGTTTTTCAGCTTATTTGTCCTTGTTTTTATTATACTGTACCGTCTGCCAGATTGTAATAGTTTAAAAAAAAAAAAAAAGGTTTCCCAGGATGAGATGGATCTTTGAGAATGTTTTGAAATTTCTTAAGGCAGCGGGAGCTCTAAAGCTCTTCCAAAGAGGGGAGAAGGCAACCCATGATCTTCTGGGCCCTCTGGAGTGCTTTCCTATCTGCCCCTGTGCAATTGGCAAACCATACAGAGGTACAGCAAGTTAAGATACTCTCTGGTGCAGCAGTAAAAGGTCACCAGCATTTTTTCATTCAGTTGTTATTTTATGAGAAGTCTCAGGTAGTATAATTTCTGCTGGGCCCTTTTGACCAGGGCTGCAATGTGAGTAGCCCTTTATTTTGGTCAATACATTTTCGTCAAATGTAAGACAAGATGGGGGACTGAAATATCACCAAATGTGTCCAAGTAGTTTTGTCCGTTGTTGTAGGCAACACTAGAACAGCAGTGATTGAAGGAGAGGGAACCATAATTAAACTTACCCTTAATCAAAGGCTTTGGATTTTCTCAGAAGGCTTTTCTGCCTTGAGCAGGTCAAGCCATTTGTTTCTGGAGACCCCAGGAGCTTAGGTTGCTCGATGGCTAAAATTGCTTTGAAGTTTCATTTATATTTCAGAACTGTCATGGTGTCAGTTTTGCAATGCTGGAGCTTGATATGACCTCAGTAGAGGCAGAACAGTATTTCTGACATTGTTTCCCTTAGATGAAACCTTCTCCTTGGAGGATGTCCTTCGAGGCTACTTTCTTTTTCCTGCCTCTTTTCCCTACCTCTCTTCTTTGCTCTAAGCAACATTTGCCACGAGCTGCAAGAAGAATTTCATCTTCTTTCTCCTGCGTACTAACTGGGTTTTGTGCTTATTTCAAATTTAGCCAGCTCAGTTTCCTGATCCAGTTAAAGGTATCATGTGAATGTGGTCTAATAACAACAACGAGGAGGAGGAGGAGGAGGAGGAGGAGGAGGAGGAGGAGGAGGAGGATGTAGTATGGTGGTTGCTAAAATAGAACTTTCAGCAAACCTAGCCAGCATTTATATTGTATGTGAGATGTGGAAGGTTGAATTGATGTACTAAAAATTAATGCCAAACCAGGAATGATCTAGTGGATAAAATTAGTCTAAAATAGGGCAGTGGGTCAGGAATAGCAAAGTAAAGCAAAAACAACTGTTGTCTTCTTGCTACTGTTGTTATTACCTCATTAAAAGGCAAAGGTTTCCCCTGTTCAATCTTGTCTGACTCTAGGGGGTAGTGCTGGTCTCCATTTCTTAGCCAAAGGAACCAGAATTGTCTGAAGACGCTTCTGTGGTCATATGGCCAGCATGGCTATACACCAAAGGTGCCATTATATTCTCACCAAAGTGGTACCTATTTATCTACTCTCATTTGCATGCTTTCAAACTGCTAGGTGGACAGGAGCTGGAGCAAGGAATGTGAGCTCACCCTGTTGCGTGGCGCTTGGGTCTTGAACCCGGACAAGTTCAGGGTCTTTAAGCAATCATGCCCCCCAATTACCTCATAGTTTTACCTTAACTACATCAATGATCTCACTAACCACATGAGGTGCTGCTCTATTTATTCAAACATCTTGTTGTTGTATCCTATCAAATGCATTTGCTTATTTTAATTTGCAAAACTCAACATAGAGGGTTTGCAACATGTCTTTTTTTTTTTTTAGGTTAGTCTCAGTGCCCCTGGTACCATAAATAAGCAATCTGTACTTCTGTGGAATTGTGTGCCATTCTGTATTTCAAAATCAATGTAAATTAATTCTGAATTTCAAAATCAATGCAAAATTCTCTTGGGGAAATTTTGAAGGGAATTTCTCCTATTGTAGCTCCTATTCCTAGTCTCATAATGCTATCCAGAAAATTCTATGGTTCAATTCAAGAAGAATAACTGTGGCAAGAAAGATCATAAAATGGGGGAGAAACTGACTTAACAAATGTCTCATTTAACAACAGATTGTGGATGTAAGTCAAGGGCTAGCTATAAACCTCTAGGACAAAGTTGTACCTAAGAGAAATATTCAGTAAGATTCTTATTTAATTTTTTTTTACCAACTGGCAGATCATTATGTTGAAATGGCTTGGTGCCATCAGAATAATTTAGGAAAAACGAGCTAAACAAGGTGTATTTCCCATCCTGAGTTTCTCTTCCATAAACCAAAATGTGCTGATTTTATTAGAATTTGTTTCTGTTCTCCATAGGCTCCTCCATTTTGCCATTTTGCCACTAAATAATGGAAAATACAAATTACCAGCAACATTTATGTGAACATTATTAATCCTCCTGGCTTCCCAGAAATGTTTTTTTTTTTTCCCCACAAAACCTGCCGAACCCACCATTATTCCTGCGAGACCCTGAGTTCGTTAGTGGAAGCTACCAAGCCTTGTTGAGATGCAACTAATTGTCAAATGGGAAATGAACAGCAGGATAAATTCCCAGCAAAGTAAGTCATTAACATTTGCTGTCTGCAACCAGAAAACCTGGTAAATCAAAAATGTAATGACGTAGCGAGACAAAATATCTTTCCTAATTGGGATTAATTTGCTGTAGAGGGATTGCCGACCTTTATGGCAGGGCATGAAGACTACTTGTTAATGTTCAATTTTTAATTGCAGTGGGAAAGAAATAAAAGGTGCATTTGGTAGGACAAAGAAGACCTGTATTGATTGTTATAAGGTGCAGTTTGTTTGCAGAGAGGCGAAATGCTGTTGTGCAGTGGTGGGATTCAAACATTTTTACTACTGGTTCTGTGGGCATGGCTTGGTGGGTATGGCAGGGGAAGGATACTGCAAAATCTTCATTCCCTCCTCACCCCACTAACCTGCTTTCCAGCTCTGTTCTTCTGTGCAGGGCAACAAAAAACCCAGCCAATCAGCTGGGACTCAGGGGGCAGAGAATAGATGGGGGCGGGGCCAGTCAGAGGTGGGATTTGCCAGTTCTCCAAACTACTCAACATTTCCGCTACCGGTTCTCCAGAACTGGTCAGAACCTGCTGAATACCACTTCTGCTGTTGTGCGAATTGCAGTGAGAGGAATACCACATTTTGACAACTGAGGTGGCTAACTTTTAGACAGAGTAAATATTAGAACAGATTGTGCAAGTAGGCTGCTGCAAAAGATTGAAAGTTTTGCTACCCTTGATGGCTGGGAAATTACAGAATATTTGCAACACAAAAGCATGGTAAAATAATGCTAGTCTGTGCTACACTGATTAAAGAGAAGACAAAGATTTGCCCTTTCCAATCATATGTTGATAAAAATAGGATCACCAATATGATCGGCAACCTCCGATGATGGATATGACACAAGAAGAAGAATCATACTTGATTCTAGGGGGCAGTACTCATGTCTGTTTCTTCGCCCAGGGGGACAACATTGTTCAAAGACGCTTCCATGGTCATGTGGCCAGCATGGCTACACACCAAGGTGCATGGAACACTGTTGTCTTCCCACTAAAGTGGTACCTTTTTATCTCCTCACATTTGCACGCCTTCAAATTGATAGGTGGGCAAAAGCGGGAGCAAGGAACAGGAACTCATCCAGTTGTGCAGCTTTTGGGTCTCAAATCAACTTTCCAACTGACAAACTCAGCATCTAACCCCTGAGCCAAGCGGGCCCCAATCAATTAATAGAGATAAGGTGCAAATACATACAGCTGTACTGTTAAAGGAGAATATTTGTGGCTACTGAAAATCAGATGAAGACTTCTTCTTCCAATGTTGTAGGATAATGCAATCTCCATATCCCCAAAAAAAGTCCATTGTTATTAATATCTTGACAAATTCCAAATGTTTGGGATATAGCCAGAAAGAATGTACAGCTCACAATAATTGATCCAGAATTATGGTAATAGTCCTGTCAAGGACAGTTCAAAATGTGACAGTAATGATAAGACTTTTCCATATGAGTTAATGTTACAAGTTTTGAATTGCATTTCCAACATTAGAGATATTGCAATGAACATTAAGGTTTGCTTTTAAGCAATTATTGTAATGATTGTTGAGCATTTTATTTCATTTTATGTTCACAGCAAATTCCATATTGTTTAAAGCAATCCTCCATTGGTCATTCAATCTCATTACTCAAAAGTTGAGTATATACTGGCATAAATTTTATCAAATTTTTCGCACTCATGTTAGAAGTACCAAGGTACTTCCAGGTTGAAATGTTTAGCCAGTGACATCACCATTGTCCTGGGGATGCCAAGTTGGGGACCCCTTTCAGGAGCTGGAGTGAAGGATGGGTGTTCAACTCTGCCCCATGGCAGCTCTCAGGTCTTAAAGATGGGCTTGTTAATCTCCTGCCCAGCGCCCCAACCACTCAAACCACCATGGTCCTATTTTATCAACTGAATCAGATAGACAACTTGCAAGCTGACATACAATTTTTATATTGTATTGCTTGATGCTTATCTTATGCCAACTGCCCTAGTCTATGGCCTTTTTCTCGTGGGATAAGATAAAAAATCAGGGATGCTTTTAAAGCATTCTATTCTAGCCTACACTGTTGGAATTAGACTATTATCCATGTAGTTATCAAGTTGGGTACTAATAAGTGTTTCAAAATTATGCAAACTTTATTAGATTGCTGTGTAATCTGATATGGAGCTGCTTCCTCCTCTGTACTCTGGGGAAAAGTCTACAGGTTTTAATGTAGGAGATTAATGCCATTAGGATTGAATGATTGGATTCACATTTAGGAGTTTTAATCATTCTAATGAAAGGGAAAGTAGCACTGCAAGAATGGATTGAATGGAAATGCAGTAAATTCCCTCTTTCCGTGATATTTGGAGGCTGCTTTTACTTCTATTTTCTCCAACACAGACATGTTCTTACACGCAAGTAATTGCTTATTGGCAGTTAATGGTACAGTAACAATGATGATACTGTCTAATTTAAACAGTTACACAGAAAAGCAGGACAACGCTCTATAAATAATTAAAAGAAATACTTAGCTTATTTTTAGCTTTGGGAGATAAGTTCCTATTACAGTTTCTGCAGTGCCCCAAGGCAAGACAATCATTCAAGGTCAATTGGAAGACTGCAAAGAGGGAAACCGTTGCATTCTGTCCCTGGGCCCAATTTTACCCCAAGGCAGACCAGGATGAATCAAAATCAAAAGACATTTCTTCATATGATAATGCAGAGTGTGATCCATGGGTCATTTCAAAATAGATGGCAGGGAATGTAATCAAGGCAATCAACAGGATCAAGGCTTGTCCATAGATCAGAAGACAGTATCTTTCAGCATTCTAGGAAAACAAACTCCACCATCAAAACTCCGAGACAGGCATTTTCTCAAAGTTCCATTTTATTAAAATTGTCATACTGGCACATCTGGGAAAACCCAAATCTGAAAGTTCTGGGTTTTCCTCCAATAATTAAAAATCACAAAATCTATCCTCTTCACCCATCACTCCATCACATGGCCCAATCACCATCCGTTCCAACTTGAGACATTCCTGAACCAATCCTCATCCAGGTGCAGAAATAACATGATCTTGACTCAGTGGTGGGATTCATTATTATTTTTTTACTACAGTTCTGTGGGCATGGCTTGGTGGGCATGGCTTGGTGGGCATGGCTTGGTGGGTGTGGCAAGGGAAGGATATTGCAAAATCCCCAATCCCTCCCCACAGCCCACTAACCTGCTTTCCAGCTCCATTCTCCTGTGCAGGGCAACCAAAGAAGATCCAGCCAATCAGCTGGGACTTGGGAGGCAGAGAATAGATAGGGGCAGGGGCAGTCAGAGGTGGCATTTGCAGGTTCTCCAAACTACTCAAAATTTCCATTACCAGTTCTCCAGAACTGGTGAGAATCTGCTGAATACCTCCTCTGTCTTGACTGTAAAAAAGAATGCTATTATGTCTAACTACAACACTCTACCAAATCCCCCCACCCAATTTCCCAGGCACAGGAATTATGGCAGCATGGAAGCTTCTGGTGCTAACATGGCTTCCAAAGCTGACATCTACATTAGCGGTCAATGTTATAAACCAAAATATTGGCATGGAATCCATACTAAGCAAAGATTTTCTTTTTTTAAAAAAAATGTTTGGTTTTTTTGCTATTTTATTTTGAGGAGCAGCTACAACTATACATTTTATGTGTCTACTTTAATGATATCTGGGAAGGACCTTGGCAGACAGAAGGAAGTGCTGAAACCCAGGCAATGGTATGATGATGAGGAGGAGTTGTTTATTAAATTTATTTGCCACCCATCTCATTTCGAAGTGACTCTGGGTCGCTCACATCCTAAAAAAGAAACATTAAAATATACTAAAAAGATACCCTTGGTCTTTTTAGCTGCCAATCATCAAGTAGATTGGATAGCCATTTGTCTGAAGTGGTGTAGCAGATTGGACTAGAAGACCTCCAAGGTCCCTTCCAACTCTGTTATTCTGCTAAATATAAAATGACAATGGAAACAAAATAAAGTCATTGACTTGCTTGAGCAGGGGGTTGGATTAGAAGACCTTGGAAACTCAAGATTTCCAGAAGCAAGGTTTACTAAATATTTTCATCAAGAATGGTAGAGAAGGCTTTCTACCCCTTTGAGGAAGTAACCTGCATTGTTAAATCTAGCTCATTAATGTCAGCTTCAGATAATAGCATTCCATTTATTTAAGCACCTCCATTTTCTTTTTTCTTTCTCATGTTTTAGAGGTAAGAAAAATGCTGCTTGTCATTCCTGTTTCAATACGTCTGTTCTGAAGCACAACAAAAGAGCAACCTGCGAGTTAACAAGCATGAAAGTTGTCCCAATCAAATCACTGTTTTACAATATGTTCTCAAAATATGCCATTTTTTTCATTACTCGTAAACCCTGATAATGAATATATAATATCCTGTGAAACTGAATCCTCTGTCTGAGATAAAGTTTCTATACGCGAGGCAAAATTGTACCCATTTTGAAGAAGCAGTTGGTGTAAAGAAAATATTTTCGAAATTATCATTAGTTGTGACTGATGAAGAAGCATCTGTTTCTAATTTATCTTCTCTTCCCACTTCTCAGCCTTTTTTTTTAATCTACCTTTTTGCCCAATCTAACTTTCTTCTCCATTCAGGTCAGATCTTAGCCAATGTTTTTCATAAACAGTCTCTTTAAAAAAAAAAAAAAATCTTTATTAACTACTATGAGTTTTTCTACAAGCAGATCAACCAGTCACCTGATTCTTCATGGCATCCATGCTCCATCTGTTGGTTGTCTTTTTCTTATCTAACCATGGGATACTCAATCCATATCAATTAATAAACTCATTCGTTGAATATCTAGAGAAAGGAACATACACAGATGTTCACTGATGAAGATATAGCCTCAGTTTAATGCAACCTGTCTCCTTGGATGTTCACAAGGCTTTAACTCTCACAACTCCATTGTTGTGTTTCTGCTTTTCTGATCTTCCAATTAAGGACACCAGCTGATTAAAACCCAGAATTTCAGCCAAATAAGACAAAGAAATTACTGCTGCTTATTAATCCTACTTACATTTATTACCTGTGATGACTGTTCACCTAAAATAAGGCCAGCTTTTGATCAGATTGTGAGAGGTTCCATGTATATTGCCAAGTTGCAATTCAAGGTGCTGATTGTTGCCTTTAAAGCCCTTCATGGCTTGGGATCAGGTTATCTGAGGGATCATCTCTTGCTGGTCATCTCTACCCAACTCATCAGAGCAGGAATGCAAAGAATGTCCCATCCCCTAAGGAGGTACATCTGGCAGGACCCAGAAGAAGGGCCTTCTCAGTGGTGGCTCCCTCCCTCTGGAACATCATCCTTTCAGAAATTAGACTGGCTCCCATTGTAACACTCTTTCAGAAGACATGATTTTGCAGTGGGCCTGGGGAACCCAGAGAGGGATGGAGCCCATTAAAAGAATGATATGAATGTGTGTTGTAGCCAAGGGTGTTGGTGAGTTATTATTTTATTATTTTTATTCCTTTTACATTGTGTTTTTATTTTCTATAAGCTGCCTAGAGATGCCGTGAGTGAGTAGGCAACTATATACATTTTCCAAAAATATATAAATATATGGCAAGAATGAGAGAATTATGAATCTTTTTTGGGGGGGACAAACTCCAGAATCCCCCAATATCCAGAGTCACAAGTAGTTTTCTCATTGTTCAAAGACCAAATAAGAACAAAATAAAAGCATGCATTTTCTGAAAGGAAGATCTGATTTATTCATCAATCCCTCCCACACACGCAAACACAGAGCCAAAAATACTTCTCCTCTTACTGATATGACGTCTGTCTAATCCCAGGAACTTCTGCTTCTATCTACCACAAATGAAAGGTACACCCACACTTGCCCACCCAGATCTCAGCATTGGCCAAAACATCATTGAATATTTTTGTTTTAAAATGTCAATCAGTATAAAGCATTTGAACACTATATTAAGCCAGTTTATGACTGTAATAAAGATGGATTGGCTTTGAATACTGGGTTGTTTAATACCACGATTCTGATTATTTCACTCCATTCACACAGGGTTACTCCCAATTCTAAGCAGGCTTTCTATCAACATTTGATTGTCTTTATTTCCTTTTATTCCAAACACCAATGAAGAAAGAGTTCAAATTATAATCATGGCTCCAAAATGGTGTACACTTTCATATATCGTGTTAAAGCATTTTTGACCATTTTCTCTGCACTTGGAGAGGGAGCTGATATTGTCAGTTAGAGTAGATCACTTAGAGTATAAATTGCTTTTACAAATAGACTTTTAACGTTGCACAATAAAAGGAAAACTGTGTCCATCGTATTCATTTAAGAGCCACATATTTTTTTTTAAAAAAAATCCATTAGTTCATTAAATAAATGTCTAGCATTTAATAAAGGGCAAAGTCAAAGACTTTTTTAAAAAAACAGAGCTTTTTTTTGTTACAATATGCTCTGTGGCCAGATATAACCTTCCAATCATATTAGTATCTTCAGAGCTCAGAGGATAACACTGCCTCCTCGTTTCAATCCTCGAGGTTTTTATTTATTGGATTTCCTATCTATTGGGTGTTTTTTTATCTATTGTTATAAAATATAAACATGTTTAATTTGTTTTGAGTTGTTGAGGTTTGTCGCCATTCCATGTCTTTCAAAATTAAGTAAACTCTGATACTGAAATCTCTTAGTGGATGCCTACCAGATGTATTGGACTACACTTCTTATCTCCTGTCAACATGGCCCTTCTGGAAAAGGATGATGGGGATTGTAGTCCAAAAGAAATGGCAACTTGGAGAATGCTGCTGTGGCAGCATATCTGAGTCCAACAAGGGTTTCATTGCATAATTATTCCCTTTTGCATTCCCTTATGTCAGTGTTAAATTGTTAGGAGTTTGGTATGCCTAATATAATGAAAAGAAGAACTAGAGGTGACATGTGTTCTGACCAAGGCTTCCTGAGTCCCTAATTAAACACACACTTAATCCAAATAACTCGTTTTATTTCATTGCTGGGAATTATGTTCATTCCCAGCCTGTAATGAGTCCCAAACAGTCTCTTGAGATAAGCACCCACCTTTCTCTCCTTTGAATTGCTACCAACAACTAAAGTGCCAAACGAACTGTAAAAAAACCAAACAAAGTACAAGGTCCACACAGAGCTTCAAGGTTGAATCTGAACAGAGCAAATTATTTTTCTTCCTGCAAAAGTTTCTCTACCTTTGCACTTCCTTTATACCTTATGAGAGGGGCAATCAACTCCCAGCCTTACTCCCAAGTCATCTCTTCTGTCTTAGTTGCTCTTGCCTCCTGGCACCTCTGCGCATGCGCGCACTGGGAACAGGCTCCCCTTGTTCCTCTGCCTCTCTGCTGCCAAATTCTGGAGGCTCTGGAATCAGCACCCCAACCACTCCCAGATGGTCCTGGCCCCATCTCTGCATTGGACACAGGACGCTCATCTGAGTCCTCCCCAGACTCCCGGACAGGTCCTTGTTCTTCCCCACTGTCTGACTCTGTTGCCATCTGTACAGGCTGCCAGCGAACCACAACAACATGCTAGTAGTGTTCCAATATCTGAGGGGCTGTCATAAAGCAGAAGGGGTCAAGCTATTCTCCAAAGCACCTGAGGGCAGGACAGGAAGCAATGGGTGGAAACACATCAAGGAGAGAAGCAACCTAGAACTAAGGAGGAATTTCCTGACAGTCAGAACAATTAATCAGTGAACAAAGTTGTGGTTGCTCCATCACTGGAGGTTTTTAAGAAGAGTTTGTTTGTCTGAAATGGTATAGGGTCTTCTGCTTGAGAAGAAGGTTGGACTAGAATACCTTCAAGATCCCATCCATCTCTGTTGTTATTCAATTGCACTTATTCTGTTATGCAGGAGCAATGTGTCCACAGTATGTATTTCAAAGCAATCTTATTTCAGCTACTTTTAGATTTCAGTGTCAGCCAAGATAGGTTGAAATGATCTTGACTGAAATGAAGTGAGATGTTTGTGCATGACGATGCATATTTTCCCACTTACCTGCACTGGTAAGAAGGTGTGTTTAGAGCGTTCAAACACTGGGGGAATTCTAATGCTCCTGTCTGGATTTATTATGACTAACCTAACACATTTATCACCCACTTCTGTCTTCCACCTCTCTCTCTCTCTCTCTCTCTCTCTCTCTCTCTCTCTCTCTCTCTCTCTCTCTTTCTCTCTCTCTCTCTCTCTCTCCCTATCTCCCTATCTAATCCATCACCCATCTCTCTCTAATCTATCATATCTATTTCTCTCTCTCCCCCCATCTACCTATCTAATCTATCACCTCTCTCTCTCTAATCTATCATATCTATTTCTCTCTCCCTCCCTCTCTCTCTCTCTCTCTCACACACACACACTATCTTTTCAAAATGCTTCCAGCTTTAGGGAAGGTTACACAAAGAGGATGTCAAAAGTAATAGTGAAATGTTGATCAAAGGTTTACCAGTGGGAATGAAAAAAAGTAAAAGATCCCATAACTGATTACCCATGATTCCAGTTTTATTAGCATGTCTTTATTCAAAGTGACTTATTAATTTGCCATTTTGATATTAAAGGGTACTTCTTTTTTAAAGTGCATAGTTCTATTGTCTTTGCCAAGTCAATGCTTTAAGTCCATTTTTTAAAAAATAGTTATTTTTAAGTAACAGGCATATTTGTATCAATGGGTGGAACATCTGAATACATTCGTGCATAAATACCAAATATTTAAATATTGATTTGCTTTTGGGTTCTTCTCTCTATGGATGTGAATGGATGTCTTTGAGATCATTTTTTAAACAAGATTTTGCATACTTCCTCCCTGTGGATCCCTCTACCATCTGCAACCCTAGCTGTTGTCTGATCTGATAACAGAGTTGGAAGGGACCTTGCAGGTCTTCTAGTCCAACCCCCTGCTTAGGCAGGAAACCCTATACCATCTCAGACAAATGGTTATCCAATATCATCTTAAAAACCTCCATTGATGGAGCACCCACAAGCCATTCCACTGATTAATTGTTCTAACTGTCAAGGGAATTTCTCCTTATTTCTAGGTTGCTTCTCTCCTTGATGAATTTCCACCATTGCTTCTTCTCCTGCCCTCAGATTCTTTGAAGAATAGCTTGATTCCCTCTTCTTTGGGACAGTCCCTGATGTAATGGATACCAGCTTGGAAACATTGGTCTATAAACACACAACATACATACATGCACACATAAACACACACACACACCTCATAGAGTTCACATCACTTTTTAATTGCTTCCTTGTGGTAATTTCTTTTGATGTATGTGTTTCTTCATTAGCACCAATGTGTTCCAATCTCACTTGCACTTAAGGTGTTGTCTCTTTCCATTTCCTCTCCTAATGAAACTCATGCTGGTACTAAAATTGTGTTATTAAAGATTTAGGTTCTCCAAAGGCTACATCAATTATTGCAAGGCTTTAAAAATCATTGCTAATGGCTGTCAGGGTTGGGAATTATAGCACCCAGCTGTTGAAGGGATATTGTAGGCAGGCCATGTGTCCAGTCTGTTGTTTGGTTTATTTTGAGAACTGGAGGTTCTACCTACCTATTCCTAAGTGAGCTTGGGGATTTGAAAAGGAATCCTGATTTTTTTTTTTTTACATTTTGTTTAGTGTACAGTCCTAAAGCGCCTGGACAGATATGCAAAGAATAATAGGATAGGACTTAATGACTTTTCTTGGCACAATTTGTTCAGTGAATCAATGCAATTCTTAAGTTAGTAGAAATAGAAATAGAATATAATTCTTTATTGGCCAAGTGTGATTGGACACAGAAGGAATTTGTCTTGGTGCAAATGCTCTCAGTGTACATAAAAGAAAAGATACATTTGTCAAGAGTCAAGAATCATAAGGAATAACACTTAATAATAGTCATAGGGTACAATAGAATAGAAGGATGTAAGAATAGAATTTAAATTAAATGGGATGGGATGGAATGGAACAGGATAGAGAATAGAATAGAAATTAAAATATATTAAAGTAGAACAGAATAGAATAGAATAGAATAGAATTCTTTATTGGCCAAGTGTGATTAGACACACAAGGAATTTGTTTTGGTGAAAATGCGCTCAGTGGACATAAAAGAAAAGATACATTCGTCAGAGTCAAGAATCATAAGATACAACACTTAATGATAGTCATAGGGTACAATAAGCAATCAAATCATACTAGGAAACAGTCCATATAAATCGTAAGGATGCAAGCGACAAAGTTTCAGTCATACAGTCACAAGTGGGAGGGGAGGGTTGATAAGGAGTGATGAGAAGTAACACAGTCATTAAGTGAATCTGGCTTCCCCATTTTGCTTGCAGATGGTCACAAAAGGGAATCATGTGACCCCCCAGAATGCTGCAACCATCATAAATAGGACTCAGTTGCCAAGCATCTGAATTTTTATCATGTGACCGTGGGGATGCTGCTGTGGTCGTAAGTGTGATAAATGGTCATAAGCATGGTGGGATTCAACATTTTTTATTACTGGTTCTGTGGGCATGGCTTGGTAGGCATGGCAGGGGAAGGATACTGCAAAATCCCATTCCCTCCGCATCCCACTAACCTGCTTTCCAGCTCCATTCTCCTTGCAGGGCAACCAAAGAAGACCCAGCCAATCAGCTGGGACTCAATGGGAGGCGGAGAAGAGATGGGGTTGATGGGGCCAGTCAGAGATGGGATTTGGCAGATCTCCGAACTACTCAAAATTTCCCATACTGATTTCTCCAGAACTGGTCAGAACCTGCTGAATTACCACCTCTGATCATCAGTCCCTTTTTTCAGTGACATTGTCACTTCAAACAATCACTAAATCAAACGTAAGTGGAGGACTACCTGTAATATATGATTAAATTAAAAATAATACATAATGTAATAAATAAAATGTATCACATTTATATGCCTTTTTCTGTCATTGTGGTGCCTCTATAATGGAAGCCACTTTCCGCTAACTTACAAATTCTACACGGATGCTTATTCGTAGCTGATCTCTCCTCTCCTTTCTCAGTTCCTAAACTGTCCTTGCATTATTTTTTTCTTATATTATTTATTAGACAGCAAAGTCAATTTCTGTGCCCTTAAATATTATAAAGTTTTGTTATATTGTGGGTAAACTCTGCCCTGCGCTGAACTTTAACTGCTACTGTCCAAGCCATGTCTTATTATGGTGATGTTTTCTGTTCTTGGCTTATGACCATAATAAAGTCTATCTATTCTGGCATGAAAATATCCTCCAGAAATTTAAGATTAATAAAACACAGAGCAAAAAGTTAATGGTTCCTTCCCTGTCTTCATCAGGGCCATGATCTCAAAAATTCCTTTAATTTTGAGTAAAGGAATAAAGGAAAGGAACTGCTTCCAACTTCAGTGATATCACAGAAAATTTTACTTGGCTGTAATTTACAAATAGCAATATCACAGCTCCAGCTGTATGAATTTGCCTGATACCTTGATCTCCATTTTTTTTTTAATAAAGTCACAATTAATACCGGCTTAATTTCTCAAAACACAAAACACAGCTCATAACTGTTTACATTCATTTTACAGCCTGTTGATTGACTGAGACTGAATTAATTGAAGTTGTTACGATGAAACAATTTACAAACTGTGAAAGAAAGAAAAAAACAAGGAACGAAAATCAGAATAAAGAAGAACCACCATTGTGCAATTTAGAAGGTTGTGTGAATGGAGCCGTAAAAATACATTAGAAGCATAATTCCCCTGAAATGGTTTTTCTTTTCTTCACTGTAGTTTGAAAAGAAATGTAAACAGAGGTGGCCACTTGGATTCTGGATTGCCACTTAAGTTTCTCCAGATCAAAGGCCTTCTTATTAAATTTAATAGATGATGTAATACATTCTGCCCTGAAACAACGTTCAAAATCAAGCTTGGTTGAAATGGAGAATTAATCTCTTCACTATGAATTGGTCTCTTGTGTTTTCCATTTACCTTTTCACTGAAGGCTTTGAAAATAGTTCTGAATCAACCTGCAATGCTTACCTGAGATTCTTTTCTGAAGAGTATCCGAATTTTGTAAGCTTAATAGAGAATTCCAGGCATTAGAAAATAATAAATCCAAAAAAGGATGTGGGAAGACATTTTGTTTTACACAACGCACAATGCAACAGTAACTATTATTGCTGTCTGGTATGGTAATGGATATCAGTGTGGCTGATGCAGCAAGAGAACTCAACAAATTCATGAGAAAAGGGACCTCTCCGGTTACTAAAGTCATGCATATTACTGACAGTCCTCAGTTAATAACTGTAATTGGGACCAGAAACTCCATCGCTAAGGATTGTGGTTGAATGGCATCATGTCTCCTGATTAGCAAGGGATTGGATTAGAAGACCTCCAAGGTCCCATCCAACTCTGTTATTCTATGGTCAAAAAGCCAAAAAAAAAAAAAAAAAGATCACATGACTTTACTGATTTAAATGACAGTTCCAGTTGCAGTTATTAAACAAATTGCATGGGACTGTTCAATGCAAGGTCACGTGACTGCAGCTTGTGATTTCCTGCTGGTTTCCCCATTAACTTTGCTTATTGAGACTCAGCTGGGAAGGTTGCAAAATGCCCAAATCATAATCATGTGATTGCAAGGATCCTGTAATGGCTGCAACTTCAAGGATTTGTCCCAAGTTATCCTCATTTAGTCAGAATAACAGAGTTGGAAGGGGCTTTGGAGGTCTTCTAGTCTTACCCCTTGCTCAGATAGGAAACCCTAGACCATTCCAGACAAATAGCTGTCCAATCTCTTCTTAAAAGCTTTCCAGTGTTGGAGCATCCACAGCTGCTTCTGGAGGCAAGTCATTCCACTGATTAATAGTCATAACTGTTGTAACTCTGAACAGTTGTAAGTGTGAATGAATGGCCACTAAGTGACAACTATGTGCATTTCATAGATCGGGAAGCATAACTTAAGTATGTTATTTGATGAGATCACCAGTGGAAGAGTACAATCCTCTGTTTATCTGTCTGTCATCCATCTGCCTCAGACAGACAGACAGATAGACAGATAGATGGACAGAGTAAAGAAAAAGATTTTCAATACTCACTCTGTCTGTCTGTCTGTCACTCCATCTATCTGTCTGTCTATCTATCTATCTATCTATCTATCTATCTATCTATCTATCTATCTATCTATCTAT
>BLBF01000068.1:7345154-7374691 GCA_015471245.1 Laticauda colubrina
ATCTATCTATCTATCTATCTATCTATCTATCTATCTATCTATCTATCTATCTATCTATCTATCTATCTATCTATCTCATCTTGTGTCGGTGTGTATTTGTGTAAAGTTTGCCCATGCACTCTAGATCAAGATAGGGGCATTTTCCAATGACCAATGATTGTGGGGGGAAGGGAAAACCACATCATTAATCTGTGATGCTTAGTTATAAATCATTCATCAATATGCACCTGTGATTCATGCTTTCCCTTACTGAGTGCTTTATGAAAGAATATAAAATAAATGCATTTTAATGGATCCTGATAGCGGGAGTGCTTCAGTTTCTCAACAAAGAGAAATGCTACACTAAACCTTGGTTTCCATCTGCTAATTAAAGCATTTGGCCTGCTTCCTCTCTTAATATCCTCTCCACCTGCTAGAGTGATAATTGGCCCCTGGGAAGCTAATAATGAAATGGGAAGATGTCTATATGCATGCATGTATCTGTGTCATTGTTAGGGTGTCTGTGTATCTGACTTTGTAGAAGATATGTGAATTGAATGCATTGAAAGATCTCCAAAACTTCCATCTTGGAAATGATTTTTTGAGTGTCAAGACTCCCTCTGGACCCTAGATCTAATTTTTAACTGTTTGGTTTCTTGCCTTAGCCTGTTTTTCATAATTTCGTTCAAAATGAAGAATTTCAGAAGCTTGAGCCTTCTTAAAAAAGAGATCACCCAACTATGGACCAAGTGCAAGTTGAGAAGGAGAACACATCTTACCTTTTCTCCGTTCAGCAACTGGGATGTAAACATGGAACTGAGCAGCAGGCTCACAAATCATTTGGGAGAGATGAAGGGTACCTCTGTTTAAGTCCCAACGATTCTGTATTTTAATAAATTTCTTTCTCCTTTAGAAGGTCAAACATTTCCTCTTTGGGGGGGGAAGAGGGCAAGGGTGGGATTCTACCAGTTCGCACCTATTCGCTAGAACTGGTTGTTAACATTCTAAGCAGTTCAGAAAAACAGTTGCTAGAAGAAATTACTGGGCTAATCCTGTAAGGAAGGCAGGAAGGAAACATTCTGGTGTTGCTGACAGAAACTGCCTCTCCATTAACCTTTATTACATTCTTGGAAGGACTAGACTTCCTGTCTCAGGAACGTCTCTGGAGTTTCTTTTCCTCCTTTGCTGGTACTTTGCTTGTGTGGAAAGTTACAATGGCACTAAAAAAAGTGACTTATGACCATTTTTCACACTTATGACTGTTGCAGCATCCCCGCAGTCATGAGAGGCCAGGTGAGGAGATGCATGCCTCGATGTGAGTGATATTGAGTTGGCCACACCCAGCCAACAACATGACCACCAAGCCATGCCCACAGTACTGGTTGTTAAAAAATTTGAATCCCACCCCTGGAAGAGGATAATGCATTTGCTTGCCAAACAAGGCAGGGGCTAAGACTTAAAAATAATGATTCATATACAGAACTCTGAGACCTGTTTCCCCTCCTTCTCAATTCTTGAATTTTTGCAAAACTGCATTTCTTCTCCTGTTTTCAGATTGGAGATAAGCTACATTTGAGTTTGCAACAGTCCAGAACTCTGTTCCTTGCAGCGCTTCCTGAAATGCCCATGTAAAACATCACGTGATCTTTGGAGTTAGAGCTGCAAATGTGGATATTGAAATTTTATTAAAAAGTGAGACTAAAAATTCTGCCATTTGGCTGCCTTAATCAAAGAGATTCCTGTTCCTTTTTGGAAATATCAGCCCCAAACTTCCCCATTCTTGTCTCAATATTTGTTTTTATTTGTTTCAAAGAATGAGTTTGCCAACAACAAATAAACCTTCATTTAAAATTTCCCTGCTGCTTTTCTGTAATGGCTGACAGCCAAATGGAAACAACCAGGAATTAAGATTCCAAGCAACTGGGACCGCTAAGAACAGCAGCTGCAGGACAATGTTGAAATAATGAGTAACTCAAGGGTGTATTGTGAATATTGAAGCCAATAAAACTTTTTTTAACATGATGAAAAGGAAACATGTTGCTGGGCAGTGGTCCAAGCTACCTCTTAAGGTTGTTGTTGAAGGGAAAAATAGGAGGAAGAGTATCTAAAATTTTGCTGCTTTTGTCAGTAGGATGAATGCAATATCACACCATTGCACGTCCAGCTAGACCCTGTTTGGATGTGTGTGCAACGTCATGGCACACATATAAGAAGGAGTTTGCAACACAACTATATGGTTCTATTTATTGATTTGTATGTTTTTTTAAAAATGGCGATCCGACTGTCAACATCCTGCCTTTTATTCATGTTTCTTTAATCCAAATGGAAGTTTGGGTTTTCTAATCAAATCGGTGACCTTAATTTCACACTAATTTATATTTGTACCTTTGTTTTTGTTTTTTTTTAAAGTGTTGATTGTTGTATTATTAAGGAAATAATAAACCATTTCTAAAATCACTGAATCTGTCTGGGCGAAAAGCAACCTGCATATTACTTGCTGTGTGTTTTAATTAGATGGAAGAGTTTGAAAATAAACATCATTATCAACTGTAGTCTCCTCTATCCATATCAGCCTAGATGAGAAGTCCAACCAGTGCTAGCTTTCACGTTATTAGAAGATTATATTAATGGAATCTTGCAAGTCTGAAAGGACATCTCTTCTCCCTTTACAGTCCATGTAACTAGAGAGGGTCTTTCAGAGGTGTTTACTATAATCCAGTTCTTTCTGTGGACTCAACTGCTTCGTATCTGACAGTTGCCTAATCTATGACTCTTTCTTCTCTCTCCTAACATCATTAACAGAATAACAAAGTTGGAAGGGATCTTCAATTCCAACATTCTACTCAAACAATAGACTCTGTATCATTTCACACAATGGCTGTCCAATCTATTTTTTAAAAAACCCTGTTGGAGCATCCACAACGTCTAATTCTAATTGCCAGGGAATTTCTCCTTTTTTCTAGGTTGGTTCTCTCTAGGGGTCGGATTCAATAAAATTTACTACTGGTTCTGTGGGTGTGGTTTGGTGGGCATGGCAGAGGAAGGATACTGCAAAATCCCCATTCCCTCCCCACCACACTAACCTGCTTTCCAGCTCTGTTCTCCTATTCAGGGCAACAAAAGAAGACCCAGCCAATCCGCTGGGACTAGGGAGGCAGAGAATAGATGTGGGCAGGGCCAGTCAGAGGGGGTATTCTGAACTATTCAAAATTTCCATTAACAGTTCTCCGAACTACTCAAAATTTCCACTACTGTCATGCATGATGTATTCATTATTGCATGCAATGAAGACAAATTCACAGAGGATGGACACAACTCCAGATCACTTATTTTCTTAGAAGTAAAGATATTTAAAACAAAGGATCACAGATTTCAACAGAAAGCAAGTGGCATGATCTACCCAAATAATCTCATTTTAGTCAAGGTAGATTGCTGCAAATGGATTTGAATAGCAAGCATGAAGCAATGGGATTCAAAAAAATTTACTACTGGCTCTGTGGACATGGCTTGGTGGGCTTGGCAAGGAAAGGATACTGAAACATCTCCATTCCCTCCACACTCCACTAACCTGCTTTCCAGCACCGTTCTCCTGTGCAGGGCAACAAAAGAAGACCCAGCCAATCAGCTGGGAGTCAATGGGAGGCAGAGAAGAGATGGGGCCGGGGCCAGTCAGAGGTGGTATTCTGAACTACTCCAAATTTCTGCTAATGGTTCTCTGGAACTGGTCAGAACCAACTGAATACCACCTCTGGTTCTCTCCTTGAGTTTCTATCCATTGCTTCTTATTCCGCTTTCAGGCTAGGATAGGTCCTATGACAATAGCATTTGCATTTAAACTTATATAATACCAATTCATCGTGCTTTACAGCTCCCTCTAAGCCAGGGGTGTCAAACTCAAGATCTGTCCCATGGGGTACTTAGATCTGACCCATGAGGCCACCCTGGAAACTCATTATGATGGGGGGAAAGAGGCATGGAATTTAAATTTTGGGATTGTTAAATGAAAAAGATTGAACAGTAGATTCCGCAGTATCTGATGTACTTTGCTATTAGAACACCTTGTAGCAAAGTCCACAATAACCATCATGACATAAATACGACAATCCATGCATGATAAGGAACTGAGATAAGCAAATGTTGTTTGTGGAGATTTTGTCAATGCTAATGACGCTCCTGTTGTTTTGGGATTGCACCCCAGGCACCTATTACTGTTGCCCCTACCTTTGCTTTCTGTTGTCACAAATGTTCTGTTTCTATTTGCGTTCTATTTGTGTTTCGTTATCTTGTCCAGTTCTCTTTCATCTCTTCTGTTCACAACTGTCATGTCCCTGTCAGAGTCTGAATCCAAGGAGGAAGATGAACAGCTGACAGGGAGTGGGAGTGTGGCTCTGTTGGCTGTGGAGGAAACTGGGGAAGGGCAAAGTCCAGCTGGGCAGAGCAGGGAAGAGATAGAACAAGTGAGAGGGAGTTCAGAAGAAGACCCAGGCCCACCCTCTCTTCATCCTAGGGCATGCAGGGAGGAATGGAGAAGAGAGCAACGTGAATTGTGTGATTTACAGGGGAGGAAAGGGCCCTGATCCCCTTCATTAGCCGCAGCTGGGAAGAGAGTTTAAAAGAGATGCAAGCTGAGAACAGCAGCTGTTCCTGGGAGAGTTTTTCTCCAGACCCTAAGGTAACCAGGACATTGGGGGCAAAGTTGGAGCTAATAAAGGGACTCCTACTTATTATTTGACTGTATTACCTTTGTGTCACGCCCTGGATCATCACAATAATCATGTGAAGTCACAACTGCCAGTTTTTTAGCTGGTGGTTGTTGGCCTTCGCAAGCATTACATTCTTCCCAAGAACTTAGGATGTCGTAATGTGTTGGCCTAGTTGACATGCAGATCAAAACTGGGTGGCCTTTTGCAGCAGACAAATGGAAATCTTGTCAATGTGCAGATTATTATTATTATTATTATTATTATTATTATTATTATTATTATCCTCCTTGCCAGCTCATAAATAAAAACACAATTGTGACTTTCCTTGTAAATGTTGAATGCAATCTATTTTTGTGGGAGATCATTTCCCATTGGCAATTCATGTTGGCTCTGTACAATTTATTATTTGTGGGATGTTGAGGACTACAATTAAATGATTTTGTTGAAGATGATCAGTCGCCTTATGTTGCTAACATCAATATTTTTATTTGTTTTTTTGTTTTGAGGAGGAATTAATATAGGATGCCTGATGTTTGTACTATAAATATGGGAAGGTGGTAAGAAAGGGACCATCCATCCTTTAATTCTATGTATTTGGAGCTTGGGTTTTTTTTTTTTTTTCTACATCCTATTAAAGAGATAAAAGTTTGCAGAATGGAAAGCAGCCAACTGAACCTGCCACAGTGCAATTAATAATCAAGATCAAATGGAGTTATAAAACAACTTCTCTGTGTGATTAACATGCAACAGGGTGGTTGTTGCCCAAATAACTGCTTTTTGTTTAATAGGACTGTGTGTGCATGCACAAAAGGTTGCGATTCAATGTCTTTCATGTTATGTGTTTCCTCTTTCTAAAATTAATGTGACATAAGGCATTCTTTATGCTAATGTTATAGCTCCTTGGTTAGTTTAAAGCCATTATCTCCCTTAATGAATAATTCATCTCCCACTGAAAACTTAGCTATATCATTTTTGCCGTGTGTAAATGAAATTTTGAATTGCAATTTGACTTTAAAGGACTTCCTATTGGGGAGAATCCACATAAAACACCCCCAAAACCACTGCATTGGCATTCTTACCTCTTACTAAAATGTAATTACTTTATAGGAGGTCGATTAAGGGGGTGTTTCTGCTTTTAATTCTGTTTCTTACATTGAAAAGAGGAGGATTGTCCTGTTATCGTTTGTCTTTTTCTTTCCTTTTTAAAATGCTTTCCGTTCCCCTTTATTCCCCCCCCCCACTTTTTTTGAGTCAATATATTATTACAATTAAAAGCTTTTCACTGCTGCATGAGTTACCACCTCATTGCTGCGTGAAGACGCTTCCTCTGGAGCAGGCATAAAACAGTCTGCTTTTAATCCACTTCAGTTTCACTTCCTCGGTATTTATTCCAAAGCCCTTTCTATTTCATTTCTACATCCACCTGGAATTTAAAGAAGAAACCATTATGGTATTAATGCTTAACCTAAAACTCATAATTTAACCTACTGACTCTAAAATACAGTGACAGCTGTCCAGCTGAATTAATAGGATGTTACAGCATCTATAAATACACACAATATTACTCACCAAGGGCTTCTTTAGGGGATGAATGATGTAATGACATTGTGAAGCCATGTCACAAAATCTACAGCTTTTTTTTTTTTTTTTTTTGACATGGGGCATGATATTGTACACATGTATGTAAGGGCAGGAGCCTTACCATTTTTTTTCACAGAAGATATTTCACCGTTTTGACAAAAAAAATCCAGATTCCATGATAGCTTCTGTTATTCACTCAAAGATTTATGTTTGTAACATACTTTCATTGACTACTTATCTAGAAATGAACTAGTCGTTTCTGGCTCAGGGAGTGGTGCACATCTCCATTTCAAAGTTGAAGAGCCAGCGCTGTCCGAAGACGTCTCCATGGTCATGTGGCCGGCATGACTAAACACCAAAGGTGCACGGAACACTGTTCCCTTCCCACCAAAGGGGTCCTTATTTTTCTACTTGCATTTTTACATGCTTTCAAACTGCTAGGTTGGCAGAAGCTGGGACAAGTGATGGGAGCTCACTCCGTTACGCGGTGCTAGGGATTCAAACCACTGAATTGCCAACCTTTCTGATCCACATGCTCGACCTCTTAGCCACTGAGTCACTGCGCCCCTATGTGACTACAGGATTGGAAACAAATACATATTGGTGAATATCTGTAGCTCGGGTGTAGGATGAGGTTAAAGATTTGTTCTCCGAGCTTGTGGGTTGGTTTCCAAACATTTCATTACCAAGCTAGGTAACATCTTCAGCTGAACCTTGCCTGATAATGAAATGTTCAGAAACCAAGCCACAAGCTTGGAGAATGAACCTTCACCCTCTCAAATATGTATTACAGAAAGAGAAATCAGATTTTCTCACCCATAGCTTCTTCAGACCACTGCTCTGAACACTTGGTCTAAAGGCTAGGTCACACTGGCCGACAGATGCAAAACGTATGCAAAAAGGACACAGCGGATGAGCAAAATTTCAGGGGTGGCTCCATCCGTTGTTATCCGCTCTCAAAAGTGCCCCATAAACAGAATGGAAAGGAACGGACGTGGGGAGGATGTAGCGGGGATGTAAAGCGGATGTTCGTAGGAAGCCTAGCGGATGAAAGCGGATGGAAGCGGATGACACATCCGCATGGCTTCCGGGGGAGAATAGCGAAGTGGACGCATAGCGGAAGGAGCGGATGCATAGCGGATGCCGCAGATGCATCACAGATGCCTATAGGATGCATAACGGATGCCTAGCGGATGCGTAGCGGATGCAAAGCGTTCACTGCGCATGCGGGGAGGATGAATTGCGTCAGCTCCGTGGATATAAAAGGATGCAGCTCGCAAGCAGTCACCATTCAGAGGAAAGACCTGCTGCCAGAGACATCTTGAGAGAACACCATGGGGAAGAAGAGGAAGTCTGTGCCTATCCTGCCAGCCTTGGCAAGAAGGACAGAACCACCATCCCACCTCCTGGTGCTGACTCTGAAGCTGCTGGTGCTTCTGCTGCTGCTGCTGGTGCTCCTGGTGTTGCTGCTGCTGGTGCTTCTCCCGCTGGTGCTCCTGGTGCTTCTCCTGCTGGTGCTGCTGGTGCTGCTGGTGCTTCTCCTGCTGCTGGTGGTGCTTCTCCTGCTGCTGGTGCTGCTGGTGCTGCTGCTGCTGCTGGTGCTGCTGGTGCTGCTGGTGCTGCTGCTGCTGCTGCTGCTGCTGCTGCTGCTGCTTCTCCTGCTGCTGCTGCTGCTGCTGCTGCTGTGATGGACCAGCCCCAAGGCCCTCAAAGCCCTGCTGTTGAAGGCCCTGATGCCCCTGCCAGAGGGAGGAAGAGGCAAGTCAAGGAGAAGGGAGAGAGGAAACAGGACTCCATTTACGAAGACCATGAGGAGGAGGTGCTGGAATGGCTGAGGGAGAACGAGTACCTGTGGAGGAAGGGCCACAGGCTCTATTGTGACACCAAGAGAAAGCAGGCAGCTTGGAGAGAGAAGGCGGAGAGCCTGGGCTACACTTCAGATGTACTCCTTGGATGGTGGAAGCACATGCACACCTGGTATGGCAAGCTGCACCTGAAGAAATCCAGGCAGGCCGCTGTCAAGCTCACTGACCGGGAGACCTATGTCATGGCCAGGTGCAGCTTCCTGGAGGGTGAGATCTGCCACTGAGGAGCAGCCCCTCTGTCAACCCTCTCCCTCAGACAGCCCACAGAGAGCCACTCCTCTTCTGGCCAAGAGTCAGCTACCATGTCCAGGCAGGTGTCTTTGGAGGGCCCCATGACAGAGACCCCCCCAACAGCTGCACTCCCCATGCTGGAGGACGTGGAGGATCCCCTGTCTCAGATGGAGCAAGAAGAAGCAGCCACCAGAGACCAACCCACACCCACACCCAGCTCCACCTCCACCTCCACAGAAAGCAGGCAGAGAGGTAGACCAGAGGGACAGAGCCACACTGCCCTCTTGGAGATCAGGGACACAATCAAAGCCAACACATATCTCATCTCACAGCTGGTCCACTTCGACATACCATCCTCCAATTGCAAGCCCTTCATCACGTACGTGAGCCAGACCCTCATGGACATGCCCGAGGCCCAGTACCAGGTGATGAAGGAGAGGATCACAGCTCCTCTGCACCACCCTCCAGGCCCACCTGAATCTGCTGCTACCCACTCCAGGTCTGCTTCTCCACCCCAGGTGATGTCACAGCCCTTCCACGGATTTCAACAGCCCCTCACCTACCAAGCCTACCACTACAAGGACTTCCCACAGCAAAGGCAGCCCTTCCCAGTCCACACCCAGGTTCATCGGACGCCATAGACGCCACAGACGCCTCACCTGACCCAGCTGCAGACCAGACAGCCCCACTACTCTCCTCCTTCCTCCACCCCACAGCCAAGTCCTTCATCAGAACATCTGTCATCAGTCTTGGGCCTCACATCCCAGGTACTTGATGAAGGGCCTCTCAACCTCACGGGACTGAGTCAGCTCTCTGAGAGCTTCCTGCACATACCATCTCCTATTGTACTCTTGGGGCCAGATACCCCAATGGCGCCTCAGACCATCACTCCAGCAACAGTCACCTCCACAGTCCCTGGCCCCTTAACATCTGAGACCATGGGCACACCTCAGAGTGACTGAGAAGAGTGCCAGAGACTGAGTTGTTACCTGTTCACTTTATCTTTGCTTAAGACACTTTACTTGGGTCATTTTGCTTTTTAATAAAGTCATACAGTTTGTTATTAATAAAGGTTATCTTTGCTTCACACACTTAGTTCATTTTTTTTACTTAATAAAGTGTTGGGGAAAACTTTGAAAAAAGGGTTAAGCCTTTGCATGCTTGTGGGATAGGTAAGGATTGTTGTGGGATGGGTAAGGATAGCTGTGGGATGGGTAAGGATTGCTGTGGGATGGGTAAGGATAATTGTGGGATAGATAAACCTCCAGTGCAAGCATAGTGGGACTGTATGGTCCACCCTCCCAGCTGCCACACATATGGCCCTTTATTATCAATAACAATTTATTCATTGATCAACACATTTCACCATAAACAAAACTCTTTATTAATGCCCTATTCATTGTAGGGCCACTCAACATACATGGCACAATCTCATCAGTGTTATGAGACAGGCTGAAGGAAGCATCCATTAAGCATCTACCATCCTGTCTTGCCACTCCACTGCTCCAGCTGGGGAGTTGAACCAGTGTTTCAGGAGGTTGCATTGCTTCTTCCCTTCATGTGAAGCTCTGTTGGGGCCTGGTACATCCACAGTGTCGATCAGGTTTCGCCCTTGCCTCCATTCACCAGGCTCCATGTCCCCATTCCCTTGTTGGTGGTCCACAAGCCTGTTCTGCAACACAGGGTAGCGGGTGCGCATGAGATTGTGCAGGATGCAGCAAGCTTCCACGATGCTCCTCACAGTCTGTGGGCGATGCTGCATGGTGGTGAGAAGTACCTGGAACCTGTTGGCCAGGATGCCAAAGGCGTTCTCTACCACCCGTCTTGCCCTGGACAGCCTGTAGTTGAAGATCCTCTCTTCATGGGTGAGGTATCTTGAAGTGTAGGGCTTCATGAGGTAGGTTCTGAGGGAAAAGGCATCATCACCCACGATGAAGTAGGGCACATCTTGTATGTCGTTGGGTAGAGGGTCTGGATCTGGAAAACCCATGATGAGGTTGCATTCCAGCCCATCCTTGTATATCTGGCCATCTGAAGCTGACCCGTTGCCTGAAGCATCGATGTACATGAACTTGTAGTCAGCATCAACCATGGCAAAGAGGATGATGCTGAAGAAGTCCTTGTAGTTGTAATAATTGGACCCTGAATTGGCTGGAGCTTTGCAGGCCACGTGCTTGCCATCTATGGCTCCAACGGTGTGGGGAAAGTTCCACCTCTGATACCACTGCTCTGCAACTTTTCTCCAGCCTTCTTCAGTGGTGGGACACTGGAGGAGCTCCTCCACGTATTCTTTGATGATGGCCTGCACCACTTCTCTGACCACAATGCTGATGGTGTTGTGTGGCACCCTCCAGGCATACTGCATGTTTCTGTATGTGGTTCCAGAGGCCAGGTGGTGCAGAGTCAGTGCCACCTTCAGTCCAGGGTCCAGGCTGGGACAGAAGTTGGTGTTTGCCTTGGTCAACCTGGGTCTCAGACGTTCCACAACTTCATCAAACATGGCTGGTAGCATCCTCATGAAGTGCTGGAATGCACGAGTGTCTTCATTCCTCAGCTCTACCGTCAGCTTGTCATAGAGTCCATACTCCACTCTTCTCCTGATCCATCTTCGGACCCAGACAGCTCTTGGATGTCTCCTTCTTCTCCTTGCGTGGAAAAGGTGAAACAATCTGAAGAGGGCTTGGTTCTGGTGTTGAATGATGGCGGCTACCAAAAGAAGTGTGTGATGATCCATGGTGGACATCAATGGATGATGTGGAAGAGCAAGAGCAAGGCTGAAGAGGTCTGCACACTATGGCTGCTGGACTGATAGTGAGATCCAGGTGATTTCCTCCCCCTTTTTATAGGAAATATCGGTTTTCCGCTAGGTGTCCTTCCACATACTCTAGACATCCTCCAGACATCCTAAATATCCGAGATACGTCCCATATACAAAAGTTTTGTCCGTTTTAATGCTTTATATCCGAGCTGCATCCGCTTTTATCCTTTCTATGTCCATGCTACTAATGCTGTGTGGACGTTCCGCGTACCTTTCGCTTCCTCCCTCTTTCCATTTTCCACTGGAGCGGATGTGAGTTGCGCGGACGCCCAGAGGATGCCGAGCGGATACAGCGGACGTGTAACGGATGACAACAGATGTAGAATGTTTGTTGCCCGTATGTGTCCCAGATGTAGATCGTACGCGGCGGAAAGTTCATCTGCCCAAAAAGTTTTGTGCAGCTCAAAACTTTTTGAGCGGATGAAATAGCAGTAGACGGATGTTTGATGGATAGAGCGTATGAAAAATGTACGCAGTGAGTACTCAATGGATGCATCGCATTTTCCAATGGATGGTAAGCGTTTTTCTCCGTTTTACATCCTCTTTCATCCATTGATGCAGTATGACATGGGCTTTAATTATGTGGACAATCTTGCCCCTGGAAATGAGATCTACCTCCTCGCTTTTGGCCTTCTGGAAATACCTTAAAACATGGCTCTGTCGGTTCATCGGGGGGGGGGGGGGGGGGAAATGAAGGCACTTTAAGCTGGAGATGATTGACGGAGTAATAGAGAAGATCCCGTCTCCATACTGTTTGTGTTCTTGGTTTTTAGTCCTTATTTAATTCTAGTTAATTTTAATCTTTTTTTTTTTAATGTTTATGACTTTACTGTAGTGTAAGCCACTTAAGAGTTATTTTGAATAGTTATGGTGGTATATATATGTAATACATGTAATGCATATAACGAACAAAGGCATGGGTGATTTTGAGTAAAAATGATTGGGATCAGTAGACCAATGAAAATGAAAGTATCTACACATTTTTGGTAGGGCTAATAATTGGCAATTCAGATCAAACCATTAGGTTGGGCTGAGCTATGACTCATTCATTTGTTTTATTTGATTGATTGATTTACTGACTGATTCCATCATTCTACTTGGCCCATAACTTAGGGCAGTGTACATCATCAATAACAGAATAGTTTATACACATACACCCATGGAATCAAATGATTTAAAAAAAATAACCAATCCTAAGTAGTAACGTAGAATGGTCTTCAACCATTCCAAACTCTACCAGGGCAGCAATTTCCCAGTTTTTTCCTGAAGTAATTACATCTATTTATTTCATCTTCTGACATTGCAATACCATCTTCCAGAAAAAAAAAAAGAACAGCTCTCTGTTTGTCTCTCACCAGCCAGGCTTCTGCAGTAATCGGAGCTAATAGTTAACTTCATACTGGGAATAAGGGGGAGGAAAAATCTTTTCCTTAATTCTCTTTTTCTTTTTAATTCAAGGTCTCTGAGTGAAATCAAAGAAACCTCCTTCAGAATCTCCCCCCCCCTTGAATAACAGACAATCTTCATCATATTCCACTCTCTCCTGTAATGAAATTAGCACTGTCATTAAGAGATCTAATCGCCATTATTCTCCTGTACACCAGGTAATATTCGCATTGAACCTTGCACAATTTGCTATAGAGTTTTGCAATAATGAAAACCACTTTGCCTGAATAGAGGTGGAGAGGGGAGAGGAACCCTTGAAAATTGCAGTGCTTTTTTCTCCCTGTAACGATTTCAAAATATTTTATGCTTAAAAAAAAAACTTCCTTCAAACCATACTGCCCATTGTAAATATTAATCTGATATATAATAGTACTGTCAAGATCATCTCCATTCTCTGCTTGTCTTCTGATCTCGAGAGTTTTTCCCCCAAACTTTTTTTGCTAGAGCCACACTGGAATTTTAAGGAGATACTTCAGACTCTATACCAGTTCTGTCATATGGCTATTCAGGTTCTCAAATGTCCCTGTATTGTGGTTCCTCATAGGAGGGAATTAACAAAATGAGAGAGTTGTCTGAGGCAACACAAGCAAGAAAGACTGGAGGGCATGGAACTGGAGAATGTACCAGTGTATAACATGTAGCTTGTCAGGGCTCTGGTAGTTACCCCCATTTAAACCATGAACCTTTAGCCAGATTTTCAAAACTTAAAACTTTATTAGGAATAAACATGCTGGCAATGCCTGGGTGTATCCGATTCTGAAACACACCAATCATTGTCACCCTTGATCCTGGTTTTCCCCACCCCCTGGGTGTTTCATAATTCATATTCTCCAATGAGACACATCCATAGCCAAGAGTCATCAATCATGCTCTCCAGTTAGATTTTTGCACAGCAGAAACTTTGGTCACTTAGAAACTATCTTTGAAAACATTTATGGAATGCAAGTTGCCCACTGCTCCCTCTCCCTTTCTGTTGGCAACTCTAAAAAGACCATAGACATATTTTTTGAGTTGACGTAGCTTGTCTTACATCCTTGGGTCAACAAAGTGTAGGGATGCCAAACCATGGTCAGAATATTCAGTTTGCTTACCTTTTTCAAGACTTGGAGGAAAGACCACCCTATTAGCAAAATTAATAATTTTGCTAATATTCCAAAATATCATTCCCCCAAAACCTTAGAGAGTGCAAATCTTAGGAGTATAGAGTTGGAAGGTGCATGGAATCTCTTCCCAGATTTCTTCCTTCCTTACTGAATACCACTTATCAGAAAGTCTTATCCACCTCCGAGGGCTGGTTTTGAGTCCCTTCCTCCATCACTGTTGTAACTTTGAATGGTGGATGAACAAATGGTCATAACTCAAGGACTACCTGTATTATAAAAAATGATATCACTGAAGGATCTTGCAGCCAGTAAGGTGGGAGTAGAACATCAGCAATTGGTGGGGCAGCAGCAGTCAAACATTTATTGATGCAACCAGAAGAAGTTCCAAGGAAGTACAGTACGTGCCATCCCAAAGGCAAAAGCAGAACTAAATTGTCAGGAGAAATTGCAGCAAAATTTCATTAAATAAGGCGAGTTGAAGAAGGCGATTTCTTTGAACCAAATGAAATATTTGCAGGATGCAATATGGATCGATCACCAGGATCAAAGATTTAGTCCTCCAAGCTTTCAGACTTGTGCTGGAACCCATCCTCAGGGAACTTCTTCTCTCTCCAGGATGCAGAGACACATTTTGAAGAGAGAGAATTTCCCTGAGGATGGGCTCCAACATTAGTCTTATAGGAAGTTAGCACCCACCCCTCTCCTAGAAAAATGAAATATCCTAAGAAATATTAAAAAGGCAGAATATTTCCCTTAAAAAGGACAGTAAAAACTCAAGAGAGGCAGAAACTCAGCCTTCCCATCTTTGCTAATGGGCCATTCCTCTGGTCTAGGCCAGTCTATTTTACATAACAAAGATCTACTTCAGATAGACCTATAATAGGAATTGCCCAAAGCCCTTTCATTACATCATCATCCAGAAAGGCACAACCAAGCCTGGGACTCGGGACAGCCTACAGAGTTGCCCCTCCATGGCCCCATGGGAGTCTGACAGCCAATTAGAATACAAGCTCAAATTCAAATCCCAACAGAGGGTATAAAACCCAGGCAATCTCAGTATATCAGCCCTTTTCCTTCCTTTCCTTCACCCGACATCTTGAAGCATGTGATCGTCCTTTTCACTGTGGAGCTCCAAGCCATGTGGTCCTGTCCACCATTAAACCACATTTCCAAACAGCCTCCGTGTTTCCAGTGCCTTTTGGGACTGAACCCATTCTTCCAACAGTTTGAAAGCTTGGAAGACTAAGCCTCTGGTTCTGGTGACTGACTCAGATTGAATTAACATTATCTTAGGATACACATCTATTTGCTTCCATTCACGAGATGAATATCTCTTGTTAATTTCAGTTGCTAAGGGCGGTGAAGAAATTCAGATTCTAGCCTGCCAAGTTACCCCAAATCTAAACTGCAGAGCCAAGGAAGGCCATTCAGCCTCCTGGCTGACCATATGGTATGAGGCATTTCACAGTGTCCTTGAGATAGCTAGAGGCAAGGATGGTTGGAAAATGTGTCCATATGCTCCTGGTGAGGAGGCCAATATGGCTGTGGATGATTTGACCACGGGATGGAGGACACCATGATCTGCAGCTGTGACAAATGACGGTTGTACACAATATGGGAGAAATTGGAGAAGGGCTCTCCAGCTTTCCTTCTGGGTAGCCTGCAGCTGTTTTAAGTCACACCAAATAACCCACTCATAGCTTTCTCTGTGAAACATGAAAGCATCAGGGGCACCCAATTTACAGCATAACCTATCTGATCAGTGGTGAGCAAGTCAGGGTTAAATAAAGTCAGGGAGATGCAACAGCACCGAAGCAAGGCATTTAATACCTGGACAGTCTTTTGACCTGCCTTTTTTGTTTGGTTTGGTTTTCTAAAGCGATCCAAGGATTGTGAAGGCCAGCTGAAATTTCACACAGCATCTCCATTTATCTGTAAGTTGTGAGCATGCAGTGGTTCAGCGTGTCCTATTGCTTTAAAATCCCATTCAACTAGATCAGGGTGAGCAAAGTATTAATGGCTGGGCAGAGCCCTTAATAATTGGGACAAAGGGGGAAAATGAGTTGGACCAGACTATGTGTTGACACAGGTTTATTAGGAAGACTAGGAAATCCATTGCACAGGAAGACTAAAACTACTTTTAGTGAGATGGACTATATAATAATAGAACTGTCTGATTGTGTTACACCTCCTCTTTTCTGATACTCCAGTGAATTAGGGGAGATCCAAGTTGAACCACTTCCAAATGTTACTGTGTTGCCCATGACTTTTAAATGCTGTATCCCCTTTTATCTAGGCAATGGAGCTTGCATATCTCTGTCAAGGACATGTTGCTTATTCGTAGAGTGATTGGCTTAGGATTTTCCCCCCGAACTTTGAAGGCAGTTTGGTTCGCATTACAGTATAGCTTTTGCAACATGTCAATTTCTTTTCTTGAGATGGTAAGACCCTTTTGGCAGGAGTGGTGACAGGAGGATCTTCGAACCAGTTCTTCATGCAATCTTAGAGTTCCCAGAAAGTCACCTTCAAGTCTGACCATTATAGGTGCTAAATCAATCTGCCTTTTTGGAATCAAAAATAGCTCTAATTTTTTGGAAAGACAGGAGGAGGATGACATCATCCATTCAAACGAGTTTGACTCTTGGCAATTCTATGGGCCATGTTTCTACACATCTTGCACTCTTTCTTTGAATTTTTCTATGCTGGCTTCTTATTCAGAAAACCCTCCTTGCCTCAGACCATAGGCCATCTAGCCTAGTCTTTTGTCCCCCTCTGTGGCCAATTGGATAAATTTGAAATGTTCACAAATGCTCGCAGCAAAGCTGGGCTGAGAAGCAATAATCCTCTTTTGCTGTCACTTCTCATCAACAAGTACTGAAGGCCTGCTGCTTGTGATTCAGGAGGTAGCTACCGAGCTATATTTCAAACATTAACAAAAGACTGTTGTTTCCCATCATAGCAGCAGGCCAGCAGCTAGTCTAATAGGAGCAAGGCAGGGCAGACACAAACTCCGTGTTCTGAACTCTTGCAGTCGCTTGCCCATCCATCCTTCCAGCAATTGCTTGCTAACCTATCAAATATTATTTACTTAGATAAGCAATTTCCCTCCTTGCTCACCCAACATGGTGCATAAGGCAGCGCACACTCATTTCAATAATAATAATAATAATGATAAGGAGAAGAATAAACAGAAGGAAAACAGGTCAGTGATCAGCCTGCTGGAACAACCCAATGCTATAGAAATGACATCAGTGGGTATCCTAGGATTGGATTGAGATACAGGCGTCGTTATGTCCTGCAAAAATTCATGGAACTGTCTAACATATGCAGCGGTGTAGTCCAAATTTTGTTTTATACAACTTTGCCATTGTAGGTCAACAACAGTCAGAATAACAGAGTTGGAAGGTACCTTGGAGATCTTCTAGTCCAACCCCCCTGCTCAAGCAGGAAACCCTACACCATTTCAGACAAATAGTTGTCCAATTTCTTCTTAAAACTCAAGTGTTGAAGCATCCACAACTTCTGGAGGCAACTCATTCCACTGATTAATTATTCTAACTATCAGAAAATTTCTCCTTAGTTCTAGGTTGCTTTTCTCCTTGATTAGTTTCCACCCATTGCTTCTTGTCCTGCCTTCAGGTACTTTGGAGAATAGGTTGAAACCCCTCCCTCTTCTTTGTGGTAGCCCCTCAGATATTGGAAGACTGCTATCATGTCACCCTTAGTCTGCCTTTTCATTAAACTAGGCATACCCAATTCCTACAGCTGTTCTTCATATGCACCTGTCCAGCTAGTGCTGGAGTGTAGGAAAAAATATTGACAGGAGATAACTAGAGGCATTATATCTATCTTCTCCTGCTGTCTATACCTATAACCACCTCTCTTTGTATAAACTTAAAGAAAGACCAACCCCAAACTATATTGCTTACAAATTGGAGATATTCGGAGATCAAAGTTTGAAAACAGGTGAACTCACAGCTTTGGTTTTGCATGTCAGAACTTGGAGGATGCCCTACCTATGTCTTGGAGGAGATGGGATATAATGATACACCAACAGTTATGGACTGATCTGTATCCCATGCCTCCTCCTTTAAGGGAAAACCATTACACAATGGGGACTGAAGGCCAATGAATTTTTTCCTTTCAAAGCATCTGTTTAATTGAATTAAATATTCCACTGTTGCTCAAAATAATGACTATGAATATTCAGCTCATACTTTAAAGCAGAGCAGTGCTGAATAACATCTCCCAGAAGATTTTTATGACAAATAAACACTTGCGTTTTGTTTTGTTTTTGTAAAATAAAGATTAGAGGTGGATGGGACATTTTTGCAAATTTTTAGGTAAAGGTAAATGTTCCCCTCACACATACATCCTAGTCATTTCCAGCTCTATGGGATGCTGCTCATCTCCGTTACAAAGTGGAAGAGCCAGCACTGTCTGAAGACGTTTCCATGGTCATGTGGCTGGCATGACTAAACACCAAAGGCGCACAGAACACTGTTACCTTCCCACCAAAGGGGTCCCTATTTTTCTACTTGCATTTTTATGTGCTTTTGAACTGATAGGTTGGCAGAAGCTGGGACAAGTAACGGGAGCTCACTCCATTATGCAGCGCTAAGGATTCGAACTGCCGAATTGCCGACCTTTCTGATCAACAAGCTCAGCGTCTTAGCCACTGAGCCACTACGATCCTAAAACTTACAATGGTCCAAGCCCCAAACCTGTTTTTTTTTCCTTTTAAAAAGGCATCTATATTTATGTACTGTAGACTTCTCAGGATTCAACAGAAACCATATCAGTTTCTCCAAGGTTCCAAAAGTTGCTTGGACTAAATATTTTGTTCCGAGTATCATTTTGCTTTGTTTTTAGTATTAAAAAAATGGGGCTGTCATCCGATTTAATAAAGAGCATTCAGTTGCTCATCTTCCTTTTCATGACTGATTAAATGTAAATAAATTTGCATATTTATAAAGCACCACGGCATGGCCTTTTTTATATTGAAGGCAACATAAGATAACTTGCTAGTTAATAAAGAATAGCTATTACTCATAAAACAAGCTGTCTACAATACTTTCTTCCCCGCCTCTGGTACAGAAATGAATTTTGTGTAGGGGAAAGAAAGGTTTTGAAAAATGAACTGAGCCCACTAATTAATTGGTGTGGATCAACTTCAGGGAGGAAGATCTTCCTATAAATGATCTTCCTCTTAAGCCAATCAGGGGACAGCTTTCCATGTGATCCAGATCCTACTCTACTCCATTCTAATCTCATCTAATCTTATCTAATCTACTATTTCTATTCTAAATCAGTGCCTGAAACCTTTGCAAGGCTAAAAAAAAACTCATTTTGACCTTATTATCCACTCTGAATAAAGAAATGTGGCTGAAAAGAAATCAAATGCACTTTTAGGTTGTATCCACAAAATGGATGCAGAATTTCCAAATCACACACACACACAAGTAATGGTTTCACTCTTTCTTGCCATCATCAGACCTCACTTCAGTGGTGAATTGGGAGCATCAGCTTTAAGAAGGTTTCAGAGAAATTGAAAGAGAGAGCTAAGATGATCGGAAGGACAGTTATGAAGATCAGAGGACTAGAAAGTAAGACCTATGAGAGTGAAGGAGTTGGGCACGTTTTAGCTTTTGAGAAGACGGCTGAAGGACAGTATGACAGCATTCTCCACACACCTGAATGGCTATTAAATATGAGCAGATTGAGGCCAGGTCTCACTCATTCCAAAGCTCAGATAATTTAATAATGGATTTAAATAACATCAAGTCAGTGCCAGCCATATGAAACACAAACTTCAAAGAGGAAAATCAGCTTCGTTGGATGTGTTCAGGAAGGGATTTAAAAATCATCTGTTGGGGACACTTTTATCTGGATTCCTGTCCTGAGCAGAGAGTTAGACTTGATGCCCTAAATGGTCACTTCTAGCTCTTGACTTCTATAAAAACTGGCCACATTTTAACCTATCCATTCTGGCATAAGGGTGCCAGTCAAGTTGAATGCTGTATTTTTACACCTATGTCCAAAATCATTCTGCCTCTTCTGTCCCTGTGATTCATCCTTGAGGTCAACACAATTTGGCCCTTTTTACAACTGCTCAAATACGTTATCTCATGAAGCAAAGAGGATTCCATCTTATTTCTGGATATCTATCATGAGAAATTACTTCTAGTAGTTGAATGTCTCCTAAATAATGGCTGCCATTTTTCCTGCTGTGGAATCCTTGGTGTATTTTATTTTTGTATGCATTTCTAATTTTTGAATATCTAATTTTGCAGTCTGTAGCATGTTCTATTTTCACTTGTGCTTTTCTTAAGTTGTCTTAAGTCATAATAACGCAGGATAAAATTATTCCTATGTAATGGCCTTTTTACAACAGGACTAATCATAGTGATCATGCAAAGCACTCTGCAAAGATACCAGGGTAGCAAAGATTAGTATGAATAAACAAACTAGGAAATTTTACAAAGTTCCTGAAACTTGGTGAAAGGGTTTCTATTGAAAATTCAACTTGTTTCAGAAAACCAAAGTCAACTGAGCCAATATTTCTGTTCAGTGTACTGAATGGTGTGGCACTGATCTCACAGTCTCACAATGATCCAAATGCATCAAATTCAGTTCAGCAGTGTATTATTTTTTTAACTTTCTAATTTAGCTGAGTCACTGTCTGATTGCTTTGAGTTAATGTATCCAAATTATATATCTAGACAGTTTGTACATGCTGTAGAATTTATCCAGTTGCCTCCCGATGAAATCTCCGAATTGAGATGGTATATGGCAAAAATGACTGTCCACAAACAGGAAGACCAGTCTTCTATTCACAGTATTTCTTCTAGGAGTGGAGAAGATATAGGTCTTCTCCCATGGACATATTTCCAGTCCAATTCAATAAGATGGTCTTGTGAACTACAGTTTTTAATTCAAGTTTTGTAGTAATCTGCATTATGACAACAGCTCTGAATATAGGATGTACGAATCTCCATCTTTCTTGAAACAGATGTAGCATAAGGGAAAAAGTAGAGATGGTGTTCCAGCTTTATTTAATCTCACTTGTTCCACAAATGTTTGAGCAATTGTAATATTGTTCGTTCCCAAGATGCAGAACGTGAACACCTAAGGTTGAGCAGAATGATGCACTTGTCTCAGCATGAATTCAAAAGTGGATATGAAGCATAAATCCCCCTTCTCTCTGTGTAATGTAGTAGCCATGAATCTCAATGTCACGCCAAGTCGATCATAATCTAACACTTCATGCCTCAGCCAACAACTTGATTTGTCAAGAGAACAGCCTGGCGAACCACCAATAGCATCAATTCCCATTGGGGAAGGAAAGGATAATTAAGCTGTCGGTGAGCTAATTTCACACAAACACACACACACACACACACATTTCTTGAGAGGATTCACATTTGTTTTCATCTTTTAAATAAATGAAGAAAGATTGCATAGGCATAAGATTGCAAACAGGATTTGCTTTCCATAATACATATGAATTTTCACCTTAGCGCCACCTGACACAGAGCAGCGAAGAGCATTGTGGGAATTTGCTGCAAACTCTTACGCAGTATTACATCTTAATTAGACAGGGTGGAACTGAAGATGTCTTGCTGCATGCATGGTTATTAAATGAATAAAGGGAAACTTTCCTCAAAAGCCCACAGGTGTAAGATAGATATCTCTTCTTATACTTGTTTCTTGAGATCTGAGCCATATTTTCTCCTTACTTTTTTCAGCTGGATGTTCTCCTTATATAAAGGGTTCCTTCCAATGTCTAGTCTCATTCTACCTCCACTTAAATTTAACGATTTAAAAGAGTTCCCACCTCAGAGGGCAATTACATAGCCATAACAATTAAAGGTAGGAGAGAAGATCAATCATGATTGCACACCAACTGACTGACTGGAAAAGCACCTCAAATTAGCACAATGTTCAACATCAGTCTTCCTTCATAGTTTTCCTGTCCCATAGAAAAAGTGTTCGTTGGTCCGTGTCATACTTTTCAGATGTGCTTTTAAATTTCTTTAGATGTTCTTTTGACCAGGACTCAAATGGCCTTATGTTGGACACACTGTGAAGGCCTAACTCCTTTGAGACATCCTTAGTGTTGATAAAGGTAGAAAGAAAGTGAAGAAGATAGCCAGCTGCAAACTGGATGGACTCGATTCCAACAACAATAGGTATACTGTTGGATAGTCTCAAGGACTAAGTTGGGGACAGATACTTCTGGAGAAGGTCTACCTATGTGGTCACTAAGAGCCGACACCAATTTGATGGCATGTAATCGACCAATCAACCAATCAATTGATTCAGAGGTGGTATTCAGCAGGTTCGGACCAGTTCTGGAGAACCGGTAGTGGAAATTTTGAGTCGTTCGGAGCATCGGCAAATACCACCTCTGACTGGCCCTGCCCCATCTATTTTCTGCCTCCTGAGTCCCAGCTGATTGGCTGAGTCTTCTTTGGTTGCCCTGCACAGGAGATTGGAGCTGGAAAGCAGGTTAGTGGGGTGGGGAGGGAAAGGGGATTTTTCAGTATCCTTCCTGGATTGATTAATCAATTTCTTTAGTGCTCTCCAATTTCCCTAGCTGTCTATGCTTCTATTTGGAAAAACCTCCCCTTTTTAGGAATCTTTCCTAGAAATCAGAAATCCACAGCAGACTTCTGGAGAAAAGGTGGAACAATGACTACAAATGTTCTTTCCTTTTGTTTTGTACCCTTGAGAATATTATTAACATTTTCTTTCTCAAAAACAAAAAAGAAACTGAAGCAATTTCCATCAAATTATAAAATTGGGGTGAGGGGAGGGCAGGCAGAGTTAATTCCAAGCTACATTTCATTATGTCATAGAACCATTTTTTTAGGATATCTGAAAAATATAAATGATAAATTCCTATGTTTTTAAACAGCAGAGGTCTTTTCATCTCATCTAAGTAGTTTCAGAAAAATGCTGACATTCATTTCCGCCTAGACCTCCATTTCTTTATTCTTACCTGATTTTTTCCACCATAGTTATTTTTGAATTTTTTGCCTTTAAACCAAGAATAGCTCCCATTTTATATCCCGCATATATTTATTTTACTGACATACAGCAAAGACTCAGAAAAATCTGAGACATGTATCCATTTGGTGCAAATGCTTTTCCATTTCAAGCATTTGCATGCAATCTGTTTTTTAAAATATTGTGTGTTTGTATATACACACACACACACACATAAACACATTTCCTGGGTTTCTATTAGCAGTGAGAATCTTCCCTCTTGCAGGGAAATGCAATTTAGAATCAAGCTATTATGAACCCCTGCTTCTAAAGCAAAATCTCTTTCAGTAGAAATTTATTTTGACATCTGTTTAAATCCTGTCCTATGTTGCTTGCAGTTGGATGCATTTTAAAATTCAAACTGTCAAAAATGCCTTTCTGTATTTATATTGCCAATGAGGAAAAGCTGGATGATTTGAGAATGATGATCAAGGTATCGAAGGCTAAGAAAATCTGAATGCAATCCACTTGAAAAGTTTCCTGGGCAAGTATATCCTCGTAGAAAATTCTGCATATATATTTACATAGCAGGGATGAGCAGAATATATAACAGAATCTACCATAATAATCTTTCCCCAAACTCTATATCTTCTCAATGTGTGGACTTCAGCTCTCAGATGTCCTTGCAAGAGTTAGGCTGCCTATATTTATGTACTAGCTCTATATCCGTGCTTCGCTATGAGCCTATGTGATCAGACTTAGTTTTGGGGGAGGAAAATAAAGGGGGAAACTGTGCCTCTGCCTACCAGCATTGGTGTTGGTATTCATTGGCATTGGTATTCATCTGGCGAGCGTCCTGTCAGTGTGTGAGAGAGTTGAGGGCTGTTTTGAAACTGAAACATGAAAACTGAAACAGTATTTGCTGTGTGAGCAAGAAGGAGACAGCGAGGAGCCTGGGCGTGGTTTAGCTCAACTGTTCTGTACTAAAGCTGGTTGCTGCTGTGAAACTAAAACTGAAATAAACCAACTCCTCTCCTCTGCTTGTGTTTTGCATTTGGAACAGATTACTTTTCAGATGGGGAGGGGGAGTAGAACTCCTTAGCATCAGAGCACATTAATAATAATAATATCCAAAATACTAATGCTCTGATGGTCATTTGGAAAAATCCTTTCTTAGTGAGCACCTAGAAGCCAAGAGGAACATATATGCCAAATTTCAAGTTAGTAGGCTTGATGACTCTGGAGATTTTGCGATGATGCGTGAGTGATATTTCAGATAGATAGATAGATAGATAGATAGATAGATAGATAGATAGATAGAGATTTATACAGCATGTGTATATGTGTGTTATGTATGAGTTTGGATAGATATATACAGGCAAAACAATTTCATTTTTAATGTGCATCAATGTGCTCACAAAAAATGACAATAAAAGTTGCTCTGTCCTGTCCTTTCTTTTGAAATTCTGGAAATTTGAAGTACATTTTTGTGAAAGGCACTCAGGTTGGAAAAGGTTACCGTCAGTGGCATACCTTTCTGATTTTCAATTTATCTGCCAGGGTTGTAGACTCCTTACCAGACACAAAGACAGTAGATTTCTGGAAAAGCGTATGTAAGAAGAAAGCGCAGGTTGTGTGTGTGTGTGTGTGTGTGTGTGTGTGCATTCTCAGTCATCCAACTCATGGTACTCCCAAAGATGCTTTTTTCAAAAGGCATCTGGACTTTCTTTGTTTTTCCTTGAAGATGTTTCACTTTGTAGGAACACTCCTCTCCTAGAAAATTGAAATAGCCTAGGAAATATTTAAAAGGCAGAATATTTTCCCTAAAAAGAGTAGAAACTCAGAAGCAGAAACTCACCTCAGAAGCAGAAACTCACCCCCACCTTTGTTAATGGGTGGGCCATTAAAGCCTGGGCCAGAATACTTTATATAAACAAAAATCTCCAGGTAAAGCTACAGCAATTGCCAAAAGCCCTTTTAAGGTTTTTGAGCAAGGCTCAACCAAGTCTGGAACTCAGGACAGTCTACAGAATTGCCCCTGGGAGTCTGACAACCAATCAGAATACAAGCTCAAATTCAAATCCCAACAGAGGGTATCAAATCCAGGCCCTTCTCAGCACCTCAGCCCTTTTTCTTGATCTCTTCCTTTTCACTTTGGAGGTCCAGGCCATCTGATATTAAACCTTCCAAACAGCCTCCATGTTTCCAGTGTCTTTTTCCCCACTTGGAACTGAACCCAGAAGGATATTTCTTCCAACAGCTTCTCCTCCAAGAAGCTTCTTCAGTTCTGAGTTCTGAAGAAGCTTCTTGGATGAGAAGTGAAACTTCCTCAAGGAAAAATGAAGAAAATCCAGTTGTCTTTTGAAAAAAGCACCTTTGGGACATGCATGTGTGCATGGGCTGTGCATATTGCAAAGTTCTTCAGTACCCTCAATAGATATTGTCCACTTTTGTTACCAAATTGGTTTGCCCTTATTTTCTTTGGGGCTGAAGTTTCAACTTCTTGATCCAACCAGCAAGAAGTGGTATTTTCTGGAAATCTCCTATCTAAAGCATGAATCAGGTCCATCTATGCTTGTTGTTGTTGTTGTTGTTTCAAGATCATCCACTAGTATCTTGGTGCTGCCACCTTCTGTAACCAGCTGCATAACCACTTTCTTTTTGCTAATCAAAAAGAGAAGAAATCAGTGAAACTAAATAGGAAAACACAGGGGAGGGGAAGAAGAAGAATGAACATTATTACACTTTTGTCCATTTCAAGAAAAATCTTGCATCCCACCACACTTAGCACAGGAAAATCAAACCTGGAAAACATTTGGAATTCTCCTATCTATCTTTGCATTCCCTTCACACAAAAGTTAAATATTTCTTCTGGGTTATACATAAAAAATCTTATGTCTTGGTATTTCATCTCACACATTCCCTCACACAAGAGTTACTTATTTCTTCTGGGTTATACATAAAATCCTATGGCTTGGTTTTTCATCTTCTGTCAAATATTCCACAAGTTACTCTAGTTAATAAACCAATTGTTCATAAAGGAATCAATATAATTCACCAGTACCACTCTCAAATTCTTGCTCTTAATCTCTTTTGTGCAACAAAAGCAATGGAAATCCAATTTGGTTAATGTCTTGGGAGTTTTGGATATTGGCATGAAATTTTGAAGCAATTTTCACAGGTGACAATCTTATTATTGCATGCTATTTTTCCAATCATTTAAGTATGGTAAACAAATATATTTACAATGCACTATCTGTGGGACTGAAATTTCAACTAACAATAGTCAGTCACTATTCTTCAATGCACCAACATGCTGTCTGACAATTCAATATTTGGTTTGTTTCTTTAATGAAAAAGAAGATGTAAACATTTCTGAAGGATGCCATATTTCCATTGAAAATTGGCTTGAAGAAAAGTCCCTTGATGTTCCTCAGCTGACTCACTCTTTGTCAAAACAGACTGATAGATTATATGGCTGGGGAAATCTGGGAGTTGAAGTCCACATGCCTTAAAGTTCCAAAGACTGAGAAACATTGCAGTAGTCTACATTCTATCCTATTCTATCCTATTCTATCCTATTCTATCCTATTCTATTCTATTCTATTCTATTCTATTCTATTCTATTCTATTCTACTCTACTCATTTTCTTCCATTCCATTCCATTGTTGTTCTACTCTACTCTACTCTACTCTACTCTACTCTACTCTACTCTACTCTACTCTACTCTACTCTATCCTAATTCTATCCTAGCCTAGCCTAGCATATCCAGAGATGGTATTCAGCAGGTTCTGACCAGTTCTGGAGAACCGGTAGCAGAAATTTTGAATAGTTCAGAGCACCAGCAAATCCCACCTCTGACTGGCCCCACCCCCCATTATTCTCTGCCTCCCAAGTCCCAGTTGATGAGCTGGGCCTTCTTTGGTTGCCCTGCGCAGGAGAACGGAGCTGGAAAGCAGGTTAGTGGGGTGGGGAGAGAAAGGGGATTTTACAGTATCCTTCCCCTGCCATGCCCAACAAGCCATACCATGCCCACCAAGCCATGCCCACAGAAGTGGTCGTAAAAAAAAAATTTGAATCCCATCACTGATCCTATCCAATCCATAATCAAAATTTGTTGATCCATTTAGTTTTTGCATTATTGTGAAACCTAGTCCCCCAATAGGAAGCCTTGCAGTTGTTTTTAGCATACTGTCCGAGAAAAAAAAATGGGTGGCCATGTTAATAAACACCCAGTCATGGTTAGAATGCTCAAAAAGGAAAAAAAAAAGTGGGGGAAGAGGCTTCTTGAATAAACACAAACGTGCCCTATTAATATGAATGTTAGATCTCTGCCCTTTCACCAGCACAATACTTTGGCTGGAGGAAGCTTCCTCAGCAAAAAAGAGGTAGATGATCTCTCCCATCTTCCCCAAAGAAGAAGTCAGCATTTTGTCACTTAAGCCCTAGACAGCATGTGATTCTGTAATGCAATGAAACAACAGATAATAAGCCTCAAAGTGGTACAGTATCAAGTCCCCTAACATGCTTTGACCCAGGAGAGGGAAATATTTTTAGGTCAAGTTGAGTTCTCAGAACAGCAACTCAGGCAGAAAAGCTGAGGAAACTGATTATATACAAAGAACAAGCAGCAATTCTTAATTAGAGTAGGATCACACTTTGCTTTGTTGCCTGGTATGCTGAAAGCTATAGTCTAAAATAGGAACAAAACCAGGACAAAAAGAACTGCTTTCAGTTAATGCAAGTGTTTCCAATGTCATTAATAATTTCCTTCCTTCCTTCCTTCCTTCCTTCCTTCCTTCCTTCCTTCCTTCCTTCCTTCCTTCCTTCCTTCCTTCCTTCCTTCTCCTTCCCTTCCTCTTTTTTTGCATGTTTTGCTAATAGCAAGACAGTTTGGTGATTTTGCAGCATAAAGACATTGATGCATTATCAGATTAATTTCTCCTTGGGGAAAAAAAATCATATCTCCTTCAACTCCAGTTTGACCTCTGATGGGTTCAGAGACAGATCCATGTAGTTTTACTTGACATCTATATACAAGAAGATTCCTATAATCTTGATGTGGGATGTTTGTTTTCTCAACTTGGTGCTCTCTGAGATTGGTTGTTTTCTTGCAGACATATCATGAGTGCTAGAAGGGAGTGGGGTTTGCTCTTTATATATTAGTGGGTTGCCACTAGTATAGAAAACAGCCAAGCTCAGAAAGCATCAAGGACCCCACAGTTCAACCCCAAGTTGCAATTATTGCCTTCTATTGGTTTTCTCAAGTTCTCAGTCCAAATATTTCCTGTTAGTCTTTATCCAAGTCTGATCTTGGTTAGGCTGAGACTAAGAGCAGGTAAAGTCAACTAGGTACTGCCAAGTCTTGATATATTTCACCTAAGCCATTCCAAATTCATATATCCTAGCATATCTTTACTATCCCTTCATGTGGCATCCTTACCCATGGCCCATATTTTGTCTTTCATTGTTTACAGTAGATGAAAATTTCCTTTGGTAGAGAAAAGCTTTCACATTGCCAACTCATTGTATCTGAAATTGGATTGATCTGAAACACATCGCCTTTGTTCTGTGAAAAAAAACCAAACCCTCCCTTGTATTCATTTGACTTTCAAAAGAGCAATCAGATGCAAACAGTCTCTCTCATCTCCAAATCCCAGCAGATTCCTTGATTTTTCTCTTGCAAGAGAAATGAAAATCATACCATCTCAAAATCAATTGGAATAGTTCTTATCTATAAGAGAAGAGCATCTCAAATACCCTTCTACTCTTGAAGTGGGAGCTATGACATTATCCAGATATGGATCCAAAATCCTCAAACAATGATGTGCTGTGTCAGTTCTGACTTTCAGGAGTGCAAGTATTTCTTCCCTCCTTTTACCTTCTGAAAAACTATGGAGGGACCCTTCCAGTGGTGGGATTCAGCTAGTTCGCATCACTTCGGAAGAACCACTTGTTAACTTTCTGAGCAGTTTGTTAAACTTATTGTTGTAAGAAATCATTAGGGCAGAGAACTGGTTGTTAAATTATTTGAATCCCACCACTGGTCCCTTCTCAAACATTTCCCACGCTTTCTCTTCCTTCTGTGGACTGAAACATCTTTAAGAGGCTGACCCTGCACTCTGAAAACTCTCCCTCTTGTCTCCTAAGGTCATTCTCTCCAACCATTCCCCCAACATAGATTGGAATCCAAATTAAAGAGTTGCTTGGAATGTTCATTAAAATCGGTGTCCTCGAGCCCCATTGAGATCTAATAAAGAAAAATTTTCACATCAGTATCATCAAGAATTTTGCACTACCCCAGGACAAGAGCTTGAGTGAAAGCAATCCACGGTCTACTTTTTCCATTACAATCCAATGATTTACTGCTCACTGGGGAGCCGGGAAGATATTGGTTCATCATCTTTTTCTTTTTTCTTTTAGATATACAGGTATGGCAGGTTAGGGCTTGTATATATTGAAAATAAATCGCTGCAGGGTCCTATGTTTACACTGGATTTGTTCTGTGGTCCCCTAATAAGAGGAGCACAGCATGCATCCAGAAAAGCAAAAGGAACAGTGTGCTAAAGGCACTTCTATCCTGTCTGCTTTGATTGCTCTTTACTCTGCTCAAGCGGGAGGAGTTTTAATTGGGAACTAGGACTTCAAAGAAATCTGTTAGCGACTCTGACAAGACCTACCTGAGATTATTAAACTATTCTTCTGAAGAATCTCATTCTGATTGCACTAGATTGCACACACATATATATATAAACAAATATATATATATAAACATATATAAACATATACATATATACATATATACATATATATATATATA
>BLBF01000068.1:7410204-7432672 GCA_015471245.1 Laticauda colubrina
ACTGTCAATCATTTGGAAGCCTGCACTCTCAAATAGAAAGATCTCCACACCACAAGCCAGGCAAACACCTGGGCACAAACAGACTCCCTCTGATAGCTCCAACCTAACCCCCCCACCAGGCACCCAGGTGAAACCCAGCTTGCTAATGAATAGCAGCTTGCTAATGAAGAGCAGCCGTCCCTTCACACGGAGCCAAGCTGCACTAAAAGCCTCCAACACAAGAACAGACTGTTGCCAGCCAATCAAAGCCACAAAACAGACAGAAGAAACCAGGAACACCAATCAATCAAACTCCAAGTCCAATGAAACAGGTCCAGGCTCCCAGCCAATCAGAATGAACCAGCCTCAAATTTAAAACCAGGAGCTGTAAGACCCATATCCATACAGAAGCCTGATGATGGCAGATGAGATTCTGCTGAAACGTTGCTACAACTTTAACAGAACTACAATGACGTGGGATAATACCCGAAGGAAGCTGAACAGCACACATGTAAGTACCCGCGAAAACCTAAGAAAACATATATATATATATACACACACACACATACCCATGGGTTGGAGGAAACTCTCTTTAGAGAGCTCAATGGAACCTGAACAATGGGAAGAAATTGTACGACCTTGCAGTTGTCCCTAAACCACAAAATGTCCTTGTGGAATGTCTTTACAGGTGGTCCTCAATTTATGAGGACAATTAGGATGAGAACTTCCATTGCTAAGCAAGGCAGCTGCTATGTGAGTCCCACCTAATTTTATGACCTTTTTTTTTTTTTGCCAGGGTTGTTATGTGAATCACATGGTCATCAGGCAAATCTAGTTTTCCCATTGGGTTTGCTGGTCAGAGGTCCCTTGAGAGAATTGCAAATGGTAATCACAGGACCTGGGATGCTTCAACCATCAAAATTTCATGTGCTGGACAGACACAGACTTCAGATGGTAATTAGGACTGCAGAAAAACAATTACTACCACCCTGCCTTCCATCAAGGACCTGTATTCTGTACGAGTCAAAAAGAGGGCTGTGAAAATATCTACATCCCGGACATACACTGTTTCAACTCCTTCCCTCAAAACAATGCTACAGAGCACGACACACTAGAACAACTAGACACAAGGGGAGTTTTTTCCCAAAAGCCATCACTCTGCTAAACAAATAATGCCCTCAACACTGTCCAACTATTTACAAAGTCTGCACTACTACTACTGTTAATGTTCTCATCACTCCTTATCACCCATCTCCTCCTACTTGTGACTGTACGACTATAATTTTGTCGCTTTTATCCTTACAATTTGTACTGACTGTTTCCTAGTATGATTTGATTGCTTATTCTACCCTATGACTATCATTAAGTATTATACCTGATGATTCTCGACTCTTGACAAATGTATCTTTTCTTTTATGTAGACTTGGCCAATAACGTATTCTATTCTATTCTATTCTATTCTATTCTATTCTATTCTATTCTATTCTATTCTATTCTAGTTACCAAGCACCCAAATTTTGATCCTGTGATTATAGGGAATGGTGTGATGGTCATAAGGACTGATCCTAAACCACTTCTTTCAGTGCTGTTGTAACTTCAAACCATTGCAGTACAAATGGCTGTAAGTAGAGAACTACCTGTAATTCATCGCAACTTTTTTTTTCATGTCTGACATGGTAGTGATACAGGTTTCTGGGCTTTTTATTAACCTTTTTCCAAACGATATTATGAGTTTGTCATTCTCCTCCTTTCTTGAAGTAAGCCCGTTCTGCAGATGTTCTTCCAAAGGGTTCATGCCAGCAAACTTAATAATGATTTCCCCTTTTAATTAAAGAGAGAGCAACTGTGCAATGTATCTTCAAAATCAATCCAATAAGGGCTGCCTCCTAACCTGATAACAGTCCTTCTTTTTCACAGGTATCCTTTAACAGTTGCAAAGAGTGTACAGACAAACAATGCTCAGAAAGCAATAAAGGCCAGGTTATTTCTTGTTGTACAAGAAAGCTCAGTGCTGAATCAACTGATCCCTCAGCCATTGATATAAAGCCACATATATATATACAGCCTGAACCTCCTTTCCTCAAATAAACCATTCCACACAGTGAATCATATTTCACAGACCAATTCCAACTTAGTCGATGTCTCAACTTGTATGAAAGTATCAAAGCTGTGTTGCCTGGAAGCCATTTTTCCCCTGGAGACAGAGATGGAAATGTTCTATTAAGCATTTGGGAAACTGTTTTGATACCACATAGATCTGATAGCATGATTTGATTGCTTATGGTACACTATGACTATTATTAAGTGTTGTACCTGATGATTCTTGACTCTTGACAAATGTATCTTTTCTTTTACATACATTGAGAGGACTTGCACCAAAGACTGTGTGTCCAATCACACTTGGCCAATAAAGAATTCTGTTCTGTTCTGTTCTGTTCTGTTCTGTCCTGTCCTGTCCTGTCCTATCCTATCCTATCCTATCCTGCTCTACGCTACCCTACGCTACCCTACGCTACCCTACCCTACCCTACCCTACCCTACCCTACCCTATCCTATCCTATCCTATCCTATCCTATCCTATCCTATCCTATCTTATTCTACTGAAATGCCATTAGGGTTTTTTTCCTGTTAGCATGGGAGGAATAACAGGAGATTTGTCACAACAATTCTCCTTTTTTATTGTTTTTTTGGTCTGTTGTTGATGAGGAAGCAGGAAATGCAGTGATACAACCAATGTCAGAGCAGGAAGGCAGGGAATATTGCAGGTCCCATCCCCTAAGGAGATACACTTGGTGGGACCCAGAAGAAGGGCCTTCTCCATGATGGCTCCTTCTCTCTGGAACATCATCCTCACAGAGGTAAGAATGGCCTCCACTCGAGCACTCTTCTGGAAGGTTCTAAAGACCTGGTTCCATTAGCGGGCCTTGGGAAATCAGAGCAGGATGGAGCCCTTTAAATAGCTCGTGTCAGGTTTTATTGCTGGGATGGGGGGGTGGGCAGGGGGTATTTTATTATATTAACCTATTATATGACTCTTCTTTTATTTGTTTTATTGTTTTTAATGAATAGAATAGAATTCTTTTATTGGCCACGTGTGATTGGACACACAAGGAATTTGTCTTGGTGTAAATGCTCTCAGTACAAATAAAAGAAAAGATACACTCATCAAGTCAAGAATCATAAGGTACAACACTTAATGATTGTTATAGAGAAGAGAAGAGAATAGAACAGAACAGAACAGAACAGAACAGAACAGAACAGAATAGAATAGAATAGAATAGAATAGAATAGAATAGAATTCTTTATTGGCCTAGTGTGATTGGACACACAAGGAATTTGTCCTGGTGCAAATGCTATCAGTATACATAAAAGAGAAGATACATTCTTCAAGAGTTAAGAATCATAAGGTACAACACTTAACAATTGTCATAGGGTACAATAAGCGATCAAATTATACTAGGAAACAATCAAGATAGATCGTAAGGATACAAGCGACAAAGTTACAGTCATATAGTCACAAGTGGTAGGGGATAAGGAGTGATGAGACAATTGATAGTAATAATAATGCAGATTTTGTAAATAGTTGAACAGTGTTGAGAGAATTGTTTGTTTAGCAGAGTGATGGCATTTGGGGGGAAAAACTGTTCTTATGTCTAGTTGTTCTGGTGTGCAATGCTCTATAGCGTCATTTTGAGGGTAAGAGCTGAAATAGTTTATGTCCAGGATGTGAGGGGTTATATGAGGTTTTATATTCTGTAATTCACCTTGAGTAGCCGTGTGTGAATAGGCGGCAATATAAATGTCCTAAACAAATAAATAAATAAATAAAACATGAGGAATAAATCAGATGATTTGTGGAAAGCCCTCGGACACAAAGCATCTCCAATGGATTGAGGGAAGAAGCTTCTGATTTTTACCTAAGCAGAGTAGACACACAATGCATCTCAGTTACCAAGATGCAAATGTGTGATTTCTGATTAGCTAGCAGAGCAGAGCATCCCCTGCTGGCTAATCAACACCCGGGGGTTGTTTCTAGCAGATCTGCAGCCACATATTTTGCATAGCTTTCACAAATACATGCCTCTCTCATTGCTGATAAAAGTGGATTTTCCAATTATTTCTGTTGAGATAATTGGTGGTGAGGAAGCAGTCAGGAAATGCAGGGACACAACCACAATGAGTTTTTGGAGAACATCACTTGAGACTTTCAAGAAGAGATTGGACTTCCATTTGTTAGAAATGGTGTAGGGTCTCCTACTTAGGTGGGGAGGGTGGACTAGATGACCTAAAAAGTTCCTTCCAACTCTGATTATCTGTAATTGATATCCTCATTCACAAAGAATTCTCAAATGATCGGGTTAAGAAGGAAGTTCCTACCTTCCCAAACCAACAGAGTTTGCAAAGATGCACCTCAGTTATCGAGATGCAAATGTGTGGTTTAATGTTTAGTTAGTAGACCTTAGCACATCTGCTGACTGAGCAACACCAGGGGCTTCTAGGCAATCAGCTTCGCTTTCACAAGTGTATGCTTCCCTCATGGCTTATAAAGGTGAAATTCCAATAATCTCTTCATGGCGACAGCTGCGCCAAGCAATTCCTTCAACATTATTGCTGGTAAAAGAACATGGAGACCCTTGATTTTGCTTTGTCCTGAGGTAAATGTGGCATCAAATCTCTTTTGTGACAAGAGCCACTGAGTAGTTTGAGGTATTAGGTGGCCGTTGTTAGTTTCTGAGGTAAATATCCACCTGAGGAGGGTGGAAGTGGAATTAAGTAGCCATTATTAGTTTCTGAGGTAAATATCAAGTGAGGCGGGTCAAAGTTACCTGAAGACTGGAATAAGAGGGTCACAAAAGAATAACAGTGACAGCCAGAACCATTATAAGAGTTTGGGTGATTTGGCAAAAACTTAAGAATGTAACACACCATTGTTTTTGTCTTGGTTCATTGTTGTTATTTTTGTGATTTATCAAGCTACGGTAACCAACTCTCATTAGTTGCAGGTAGTGCTCAACTTACAAAAATTCATTCAGTGACCGTTCGAAGTTAGCACAGCACAGAAAAAAGTGGCTTATGACCAGGGTTGGGATTCAAATTTTTTAACAGTTTAACAGTTCTGTGGGTGTGGCTAGGTGGACATGGCCATGTTGCAGGGTGGGCATCACTTCTTTTTTTTTGCAGCACACACCCCCCTTCCCTGCCATTCCTGGGCCTCAGGGAAGCCTCCTGAGGGCTGTTTTTGCTCCCAGGAAGCTTTCCTGGGGCCCAGGAAGGCAAAAAACAGAGCACGGCAGGAGGGGGCACAGCCCTTCCCCATGTACCCCTTTTTGCCTCCTGGGCCTCAGGGAAGCTTCCTGGAAGCAAAAGCGCCCCCCCCCCAGGAGGCTTCCATGAGGCCCAGGAGGCAAAAAGGGGTGAAGCAGTCAGACAGCAAGGTGGATCCTGACACAGCTGATCATCAGAACAGCTGATCATCAGAAGGGAAAAAAAATAAAAAGCGCAGTCAACGATGTCGCATATGCACGATAAAGACTGATTGGGTGGGGAGGAGAGAGGCAGATGGAGAGGGGAGGGGAGGGGTGGGTAGCAAGGGGCGGGGCCAGCCAGAGGCATGATTTGCCAGTTCTCTGAACTGTGCAGAATCATAACAGCCGGTTCTATAGAACCTGTCCGAACTGGTAGAATCCCACCTCTGCTTATGACTGTTGTTCACATTTACAGTCATGACAGCATCCTCATGGTTATGTCATCAAAATTCACTCAGATTCGTTTTATGATGGTTGCAGTGCCCCAGGGTCATGTGATCCCCTTTTGCGCCCTTCTCACTGCAAAGTCAATGAGGAAGCCAGATTCACTTAAGAACCATGTCACTACTTTAGCAAGTGCAGTAATTCACTTAACAACAATGCTAAAAAAGGTCGTAAGATGAGACAAAATTCACTTCACCAATACCTCACCTTGCAACAGAAATTTTGGACTCAATTGTGGTCGTAAATCAAGGACTACCTGTACTCTATAGTTTTAAGTAATGTGTGAGCCCAGAATAGAGGTGGTGTAACTTATATTAACCGAGACAGTAAATAACAGAGGAGTTAAAGGCACTTTTTCCAAGAAGGCAACTGGAAGAAAAAACAGTGTCCACAAATATCAATGTTTCTCAGATCTTTGGTATCTTTGCTTGAGTTAAAATCAGTGGGGAAAGAAATGACTTTAAATGCAAAAAATCATTACTGAGAATAGTTTGGCTATCTATATGCTATCAACCGATGCTCACTCCTTATCCCACAAAGTATCTTGTGAAATACTTTAATTAATTACTCTCTAATTAGAACATTGTTGGACATCTATACTGTGGCAACCATATAATTATGAAACGTAAAGAAATAAGACAATCTTAGCTGTGAGTATATTGATTTCATTTGTCATTCTTAATCTATATTGGCCACCTGGAAATTAAGAGCTGGTTTAGAAATGATCCATCTGGATAGTTTTTTCCGGGTCAGTGAATGGCAATGTCACATGAAGAGCTTCTGTGAAATGGAACAGATGACCTACATACCTTTGCAAGTATCTTAGAGCTGCAGCTTCCACAAAATGGTCCTTTTAGGTCCCATCCAGATGTTCTATGCTCTGTCCAAGGTACTAAAGGTTTGGTATTCTGCCATTCCCTACTTCTGATTTACATTGTACCTCATCCTTAGGGAACTCCTTTAACTGATCTAATCCATCTGGAAGCCCACCTGTCTCTAGAATTGTGGGGTCCTTGGTGATCTCTGAGCTAGGTTGTTTTCTTGCAGACCTTTTATTACTCAACCTCTGCAAGAAAACAACCAGACTCAGAAAGCACTAAGGATTTCATAGTTCAACCGTGAGTTACAAATATTGATACGAATTGAATGTCCACATACTGGCATCAAATGTGTCAGAAGCTACGTTGTTGGGTAGTGGAACATCAGCAAGAAAACAAGCTCAGAGACCACCAAGGATGCCACCATTCAACCCTGAGTTACAATTATTCTCTTTCAACAAGCATCACTAGAATGTTTTATATACTTGGTTTTGGGTCTATTGGGCAAAATTTGTACTAGGCACATATTTCTCCCTATACTCCAGCTTTGAAGGAAGAGGCTGTTTTTTAACAAAGCTTTCTTGCTCAGTTCTGTTTTTGTTCTCCACCCCCACAAATACATGAATATTGAGAAATTTGGGAAGCAAAAAAAAATATTGTATTTCTCTTGTTATTGTCATTCATACCCTTTCCCATTCAGTATTCCTACAGCTGTTGAACCAATTGCTAATTCATTACAGCACGGTGTAAATAGCGGCTCTTGCATCCTTGCTGCAAATACTTCTTGCTTTGTTCTCAAAATGGAATGCGAAAGCAGGAAACATCTGATCAAAGAGTTTTCAAATTTTGTGTTTAGGAAAGAGTCTCATTTCACCATTTAGACAGCCATGGCCTCTTTATTCAGCAACAAAGCCACATACAAAAGAATTGTGGGCTCAGAAGATCCTTTAAATGATAGCCAACCCTGGAAGAGCTAAAGAGATTTTAGCCATCACTGGATTCACTTCAGCTTTTTAGATTTTTCTTTGCTGATAACAGTAAAAGAATAAACAGTCAGATAAATGCTGCTGTCATGTTCTTTTCCATTAAAAGAAGATGAGGACAATCTGGCTACAAGAAAGAAGAATGACTGTCTGGGAGAGAGTTAGCTACCTCTTTACAATTGGCAAGCACCCCATTGAGTCATTTCCATGGATTCCTTATTGATAAGGAAAATTCTAATTGGCATTAGGGAGAAGTGAGACTTCCCCTGCATTGCTTCCTTGTTCTTGTGGAAGAGAAAAGATCCTACTGGGCTTGATTAAAAATACATAATTATGTAATAAAGGGAACCCATGATAATTTGCTGTGAAACAAATTGGGTGAACTGAACAGTTGCTTTGTATCAATTCTCTTTCATTGTCCATGTGGACCTGTATTTTCTGCTGTGATCACCAAAGCTTTTCCAGAATCTTGGGTAAAAAAAGGTCTTTGTCATCATCTTCCCCTGATTCTTTTTCATAGGAAATATCAAGCATTGTGCTTAAGTCATTTAGATGTCTACTTGGACTTGCAACTGCGAAGGATCAAATATCAGGAAAAGGCTTAATAGGCCTGCAAGTTCAAGACACAAAACACAAGATACTTTATATGGTTATGGAGGTCAACCACAGTTCCTTCAGGGAAGAGTTAGGTCATCATCATTGAGAAGATGCTACACCTGAAAGCCAATTGCACATCTTGGAAAATGACCTTGGGAAGCCAATTGCTTCTCCAAATGCCAAGACACCAAGACATTTGTGAATGTGGGAACATTTGAGGAACACCAACATTTTAGAACTCGTAAAGAAAAATAGAAAAACAACCACACACTATATACATCTGCATATGTAGAGTACAAACGTTGTGGGTACTCCACCAATGGAGGTTTTTAAGAAGAAATTCAACAACCATTTGCCTGAAATGGTATAGGATTTCTTGCTTGAATATGAGGTTGGACTAGAAGGCCTTCAAGGTCCTTTCCAACTCCATTATTCTGTTATTTCTCTTTCATTACCAGTTCATAGTGACTGACCTTTTAAGCAACCCAAGTCATATTTTAAAAACTGCTTGTCATTTGAAATGATCAGCTTGAAGTTTTTCCTTAGCAACTATCAGCAAGGCAACCACATTATAGAGGCCAATAAACCATAATAAACTATTGATCATTGGCTTGTCCAGTTAAAAGTAACCAACTTCATAAAGACTCTAGGCAGTATGCTGTAAGATTAATTAAATAATAGAGCATCGGATACGAAGAGGAAAAAACATTCAGGCTAACATATAACATCTGTAAGAGACTTACCACCTTACCTCCACCCAACACCTGGGGAGAAAACCAGGTTTTGATAAGTTTTTAAACACAGTCTGAATGGGGGCCATAGGGGGGGAATGCTGGCTTCTAGCATACTACATCATAGCCTTAATCAAGTCTCCTCCCAAAATCTGACATGGAGTAAAGACTCACACAAATGGACTATTTTCATTCAAGAAAAACTCAAGTCTCTGTCTTCTGTGGAAGACAGGATCCATGCAAACATTTTTCTTGTCATTTTCTGTTCAGTGTTTAGATTGAAGATAATAAGGTTGGAATTTAGGACCTTTCTAACTAAATTATTTTTCTTCTCTATAAGAGCCAGAATGGACTTTATAGATTTAAAAGATACCATGAAAATGGTTTCCCCTAGAATAACTATCCTTTCCTGACTCATAACATTTTGAGTCATCATCTAATGAGTCACTTAAATTATGCTGGGGAAATTCCCATCTGTAGGCGTAGAACACAAAATGGAAACTCACTATAGGAACATTGGAAACTCACTATAGGAACGTGGCAAACTGCACGACAGACTAGACCTACCAACTGTAAAAAATAAAATCAGATCCTATAGTGATTGAGTTTATTCAATGTCTTTCATTTCATCCTAGACTTGAGCCTACAATTCCTAGGATGCTTTGCAACAAGATTTTCAAATCATGTAACAGAATAACAAGCGATTAAAAGCTTGTTAATAATGCAAACTGCAAACAGCCTTTTCTTCTTTTTAAAGACAAAATACATACAGGAGTCCAAGCTCACTTAGCATTTTAAACTTTGGTAATAATGATATTTTGCCATTGCTAAAAGTTATTCTCATTTGCAGATGCTTCTATAACCGTAATAAAATATGGCTGTAGCAGGGAAGAAAAATATTGGCTACAGGGGGAAAAAGAGCTGCAAAGACAAAGATGGTTAAGACAGTGATGGGTGATGGTCCACATTTTTCTTTATTATACCCTTTTGTTGGAAAATGGCAGTTCATGCGAGATAAGCTTTAAAGCAACAGAAGCCCTAATCTCAAAGTGGCTTGAAAATAGCCATACAGAGGACAGGTGCCTTACATAGACATGGGTGGCATGGGAGAAACAATAGAAGGAAGGCTACCCCTTTTCATTCTTGACCTTTAATTGAAAGATTGATGATAAGTAGCTGATTCATTTTGTTCTCTAACACCCGTATGAAAAAGCTTCCATGACACCTTACTATATCTTCCAAATCACCTTCTTTGTCATTCCAAGAAATTCAGAGCCAAGTAAAATGTTAGAAACGGTTTGATAGCATCATGACAGGCAAGAGATTCCGAAGTGAGAGTTGAAAGGCCTTAAGTTAGCATATCTGTACTTCCCCAAGGACATTCTTTTTTAAAAAAAAAAAAAATCAAAGGTAGGATTTTTTAAAAAGACATCAGGAACACCTGTCTCATGGAAGGAAGAGGAAGAGGATGAGAGGGAAGGAAGAGAGGAGGAGAAAGGAAGGAGGAGGGAAGGAAAGAAGGAAGGGAAGGAGAGAGGGAGAGAGGAAAGGAGGAAGGGAGGCAGAAGGAAGGAAGGATGGAAAGAAGGAAGCAAGGGAGAGAAGGAGGGAGTGTGGGAGGCCAATGAAAAATTCATTCATTTAAATGAGTTTTTAATGCCAAAGAGCTTGGTGTTGGTTTCCTGTCTTGGAGAAGAATTAGAAAAGTGACAATTTCCCCTCCCCCATGTCGGGTGCCAAAGAATGACAGCTGTTGCCATGTTAGCTCAGTTAAGCCCCCAAAACTGTAAGTGAGAAGCAGATTGCCACAGCACAGACCTCCTTGTATAACTAGAGCATGGAGTGTCAAATGAGCCACCAGCTTTAGTAATTAATTGTTCCTCCATGCACAGCAGGGAAGAAAGATGTCATCCACACCAGCCAATTTTCTCCCCCCCCCCCCCCCAAAAAAAAAAAAATCACAGGAAAGAAGAAACTTTTTGGAAAAAAAGACTGAAGATAAGGGGTGGACTTCTCTTCCCTTTCTTAGGCTGGGAAAATGGATGGGAGAGTAATAGGACTTTGTAACAGGAAAACACCAATGAAAGATAAGTGTTAAATTCATTGGGGGAAGGCCACCAGTGTTGAATTCAGGCAGGGGTGGGATTCAAAAATCCCAGCAACCAGTTTTTACCTGGTTTCTGGGTTGGTGTGGCCATGGTGGGCATTGACCCCCGGAACTTCCAGTTTGGCTGCTTTTCACCTTCCCCAGAGTCTGGAGGCTTCCCTCGGGCCTCTGGGAGGGCAAAAATGGCCTCCCCTAGGCTCCAGAAGCCCCCCAGAAGCTGGAAAAAGGTTCATTCCCTGCCTTCCAGAAGTTCCGGTGCAAGCCTTTTTTTTGCCTTCCCAGGGCCTTTGCGCAGACCCTGCACACACCTGCATCCAAAACAGGCCACATAGAGGCTCCTGGGAGGAGAGGGGAGGGTAGGGGAGGGTAGGGAAGGGGTGGGTGGAGCAAGCCAGTCAGTTCAACTATGTAATTTTAACACCCAGTTCTCCCAAACTGGGCCAACTCATCTAAATCTGGATTCAGGGATCATTCAGTGCAGTAGAGAAATACTCCCCAAAGCAATTTCAGTTCATCCCAAACTATGGCTGGACAAAAGTGATGAATATTGAAAGTATCTGAATAACTCACAGATGTTTTGCAAGGCGATGATATGGCAGCTTTAAAAGATCAACCCTACTTTTACAATTTTATAGAGATGGTTGTATTGGGGACCAAAAAACGGAAACCCTTCTGAAGGCCCTTCCTTGATTACTAGTCCTGGGTAGGAGCAGGATTAATTTTAGGAATAGTAGCTTAGTAGTTTGTGAATGAAGCCTAGTCACCTATCCCCAAAACCATGTTTTAAGCAAGTCATGGCTCAATGTAATGTGTGAAGCCAATCTATTTATTCAGATAGGCCAGCTCTTCATTATTATTACTGAGCTAACACTCCTCTCTTTAATCCCAGTTTTATTTGAAAAGCAAAAACACTTTGAAATCTGGAATTCCTCGATTGTTGTAGGGGAATCATGCTATTTTGGGGGGTTGGTGGTGGTACCCAAGCAAAATATAAAGGCAACTGTAGTGCGTGTAGAAAGAAAGTAGGTTTTTCCATCAAGTTCAAAGTCAGACATGATCTGCAGACTAGTCTATCTTTGTGCCTACATGAAAGAAATGTTTACAATAAGCCTCCATCACATTTGCTGCGTACATTTTCATGAAATGCATTGTGCAAAGCCACCAGAGAGGCATACCATCTTGTTCTATGTAACAGCTAAATTTGGTTCCAAGTTTGCTATTTTGTCTGTGAAGTGAAAATAGCCAGCCCAGAGTTCTGAGTTATACTGTAATAATACAGCGAAGCAAAATTCGACTCTGGTGGATCATTTGTTGTGTTGCCCACCAGCACATAATGATTCTATTAACATTTAAATGGTTGCAACTCAAACTGGCAGCAATCACATCAGCAAAAGGTAAACGTTGCTGGACGCTATTGTGTAGCTGGAGATGGACTTCTTGACACTGCTGAGTTATTGGACTGTGAGTGTGTTGGTTTACATTCTGCAGGTTTATTTCTTCAATAGGAAAAGATTAAGAGAGTTTTCTGCTTTTGTGGACAAAAATGGAGATGTTGAAAATGAGTTTCACTGGCTTTGGAGAACAATGCACCAGTCTTAGAACATAGAATAACAGAATTGGAAGCTAACTTGGAAGTCCAACGTCCTGCTCAAACAGGAGACCCTATACCATTTCAGATATTTTATTTTATTTATTTTATTTTTTACTCATATGGCCAGGACAAGCAAAGCAGCTGTGGCTGTAATAAACAGACAAATTAACTCAATAAACAGGCAAAGAAAGTGAGGATAAATATGGAATGGGGAGGACCAGAAGTTTAATTAAGAAAATTACTGAAATCCAGGGAAACATCCAAAAAATCAGCATGATAAAAAAAAGAAAAGAAAAAGAAGATCTTTTGAAGGGGGAAAAATACAAAGAAGAGACAGCATAAATATACAGAGCTGTGCAACCAAGATCTCCAAATTGCTAAAACTTACCAACAACATGTGACAGTTGAACCACAGCCATTCTGGGAAATGGAGTTAAATGGGCTGTAGAAAGTATTACTAAAAATAAATCTGCGAGAGTTGATAAAAACACCAGCAGAAATGTTTCAAATCATATAAGATGACTTTGTTGAAGTGAAGTGTGTCATAGTGTGTGTGTGTGGGCAGGTTCAAAAGCAGCAAGATAGGAGGGTCACAATTCAGGCTTGCTATGTGATGTTCTACTTGCCTCCCTTCCTTCCTTACCCCTTTTAACACCTTGAGTTGGAGTAAGCATGATCAGCCTGTAGCCCACAGGCCACATGTGGCCCTGGACGGCTAGTAAGGCAGCCCAACGAGGTAAATAAAAGACAGGCTTTTTGTTTCAATGCTGCTGCAATTTCAAACAGGTTGTCTGAATGGCTATAACTTGAGGACAACCTTAATAGAGTCATTGCCAGTTATTTCTTCTGGATTATCTATTATTGTTAGGAGCTTGATCCTAACCAGAAGTCATGCTAAAAGTCATAATGGGCATATTCAGTGACTCCAGTTGGCAGATGGCAATTGTAAAGGGCTGGCAGATTTAAAAAAAAAAAAAAGCTTTGTTAATGCCAAGGAAACACTGATGGCTTTGTTCATGGCATTTTCAATCATGGCTTCTATTGTCCTTGAGAATCTAAAGAATAGACTGACTTCTATATACACCACACCATTAATTGTGGTACATCACAGAAATGTAAACTTCTTGGGAGCTTCATGGCATATGAAGAGTGGGATGTAAGTGAAAGTCACAAAGACATTTCAAAGATGCTTTTCAAAAGACAACTGGACTGTTTTTTTTTCTCCTTGAGGAAGAAGAAGACATTTTGCTTCTTATCCAAGAGGCTTCATCCATTCTGACTGGATAGTTGGGGGATTGGAAGAATTTAGTTCTGACAGTTGAGGGAGGATAAGGATGCTAATGATCAGATGACTGCAAAGAAATATAATCCTTTCATTCCCCACTGCCACTATCCCATCAGAACTACATCCTTCCATCCTCCCACCATCCAGTCAGAATGGATGAAGCTTCTTGGATGAGAAGTGAAATGTCTTCTTCTTCCTCAAGGGAAAAGAAAAACCCCGTCCAGTGCCTTTTGAAAAAGCAACTTTGAGATTTCCATGATCTGGATGACTGAGAATGTCCATAGACAAAGTCACAAAATACAACAGCATCAGTGGAAACTTCTAGAAGACATAAGGAGGAACTTCAGCATCCCAGCATGTTCTACTCACCCATTGGCCTCCTGTGAGTCAGATTCTGAGGTTATACCAATAACATGATTAATATCTGACATGAACAGTGATATGCCCGTATTGGAGAGAATCTACAACATATGAATTGGTTCTTGGGCTCATTGGTTTCCATGGATACAGAGGCCTGTAGGCCCTGGCGTGCTAGATATTGTTTTGTCAAACTTCCTCCCTAGATATATCACTTGGCACCATCATTACTATGTTTTCGGTATCCTGCTAAGTCCAACCTGCTATCCTGAGCTTTTCATGGTAACACCAATAAGATTAAAATCTGCTTTATGGGTTATTTTGATTCTGACATATTCTGTTTCCCTAAATTGAGTTAGACCTCTATAGTGGAAGAAAGCAGAGGAAGGGGGAGGTGTTAATGTAGCTGAAAGTATAAGAACTAGATTGATTTGGACTGAGCATGTTTTTTCTCCCCTTTTTTTTGAAAGCAAATTTCATGAGCAGACTAGAACTGTGGCTGAGCGGCAACTGGGAATACCTTTTCTGCTGCAGAAAGTCAGTATTCATGCATTAAACCAAAATATTACATGACTCAAAGTTTCCATTTCAAATGAGTTGCAATTATTTTGTAGATATTAAGGGTCGTGATGGTAATTAAACCAACCTGCTTTGGGGAGCCCAGATGAAAAACAAAAATTACTATGACAATGACATTCTGTGCAAACTGGTATTTGCTGCTGTTCTCTTTTCTACTGGTAAATGTCCAAAAGCTTTGCTCGTTTTTTACAGCTATTCAGGGAATGGGATGAGTTGGGGTGGGATGGGATGAAATGAGATGAAATGAAAAAGAATGTGATGAAGTATCTCTGAAAAAGACATCACTAACTCAACAAAAACATTTCATACATCTGAACAGGGGGTGGGACTAGTTGACCTCCAAGGTACCTTTCAACTTTATTATTCTAATACTCCATTCAAATTTGAATGGGTGTATTTGTTAAAATTAAATAGTCTGCCATAATATCATTGCAAAATGGGAGGGAGATCTTCAGCCTCTCCCTATTTGAAATTCAAATAGTCTCTCTGTCTCTCTCACACAGACAAGTTTTCTCTCAAAGGCTCACAATAAACTGAATTGATTGATTGATTGATTGATTGACTGACTGACTGACTGACTCTGGTTGATTAAATGCCATGAAGTCAGTGTTGACTCTTAATGAACGCAGAGATTTCTTTTTCCATGACAGTCCTTCAGGTCTTCCCATGGTACCCCCATGGCCACAGCAACTGAGTCCATTCACCTTGGTTTTCCTCTTCTTTTCTTTCCTTCTACTTTTCCTAGTTTTACAGCCTTTTCCAAAGATCTGGTCTTCACACCATGTATCCACAGTTGGATCATCTGAGCCTGGTCATTTGTAGAAACTAAACCAAGGAAGATTTATTTTTTTTTAGCATATTTTGGGCTGCTTAACCCAAACATTGAAATATTAATGTTATTGTAATATATTTCAATGTTATAAAAACCTCCCCCTTCCAACTTCACATCTAATTTGGTGTTTTCAAATGCTTAATGATTTATCAAAATGATTCATTAGCAAGTTCCATTGAAACCAATGAGGCAAATTTCTGAGTCAGCACTCAGGGACATATACTCAATAGGACATATAGGACAATAGGACAGGGATATATACTCATCATCATTGTAATTCAATCCATCCATCTTCTCATGGTCCTCTTCTTTTCTTCCTGCCATTTTTCCTAGCATTATAAATTTTTTTGGAGAGCTGGATTTTTGCATAACTTGTCCAAAGTATGATCATTTAAGTTTGGTCATTTGGGTTGATTTATTAAATGATTCATTGGTTTATTTTCTTGGCTATCCCTGCTAATCTCAGGAATCTTCTCCAACACCAAAGTTGAAAGGCACCAAATCTCTTTTTCTTTTGCTTCTTCTAAGTGCAACTTTCACTTCCATAGACTTTTCCAGTGAAAATCATTGCTTGCACTATTCTGATTGTTGTAGGCATAGACACTTATTTTTCCCAAAACCTTCACTGCTATTCTACAGAATGCTATTCTACAGCACTTTGACATACAGATTTATTTCTAGAATGTTGTTTACTCCTGATAGTTCATCCCAAAAGGCAGAAGTTATCTACCACTTCAATATATTTACTGACAGTTCTGTATTTTCACTGTCACATCCAAGGCTGGTTGCTGTATCTGTTATTATTAGTTTAGTACATATTAAGCTTTATTTGTCAAGCTATGCTAATATCAAAACATGCTACAGGGGCTGAGGCAAGCAAAATTAAAAAGAATTTACTCAGCATCCTGAATCAATATAGATTTACTTCTGCCCTATACCAGGTATCCAAATGAGGATAATCTTGGTTAATACCAAAAATATCTAACCAAGATGGCACACTCCTTGGTCCTTGAATAGAAGATCATAACAAAATGTCAGACTTGGACTGGAAGATCAAAAAAATATTCAGACCGGAGAATAATGGCAACTTCTGGTAATGGTGCCATTTGGTCATGAAAGAGACGTTCATTTCTACTTCACTCACCTATTTAACTTGGTAGGGCAGTGCAATTAATAACTTGGGAACTAAGTTTACCTTGTTTCATTTCCCTGTCCCCAGGATGCTTCTCAATCTATGTACTGTTTAACTGTTGAGCTGTTCAGTGCTTGATACAAAATACAGACATAATAAGACTGAGGATTTAGGTTTGACTATTTCAAAAGCGGATTAAAATTCAATTTGGGAACGGGTTTGCATAATTTCCTTCAATGTAAGCAACATTGTACTTAAAAATTTAATCCATAACTTGGATTAAATTAAATTAAGTGACTGGGGATTTGGTTCTTCTGGATCAGAAATAAGCAACAAGGGTAACCAAAGGCTTTGCATCATACTTAACTAGATTAATTAACATTTGATACAAAATCATGCATGGTTCATTACAAGAGTTGCAAACAGCATTGTGTTGTAAGTCAAGAGTAGTGCACATGGGTACTTGACAGCATAACTTATAACTGACCAAATGTAGGAGAAGGACAGGCAGATCTTGGGAGTAGGGGAATCAAGAGAGCAATCAGTCTAGAGTCATTATATTCCCAACAAACAGTCTAAGTTCAACTTCTTTGGAATTCCGCTGACTCTTATCTAGAGCTAGTAGAGCTGACTGTTAGTTGATTAGATTCTTGGGCACAGGAATGAGCAATAAATTGGCTTAATGTGTAGCCCTGATTCTTTGTGCCTGACACCAGGCAAGCTGTTTTCCTTAAGTACCTTTCCATAATATTTGCAGCTTTGCCTCAGTCCCTTGAATAGAATCTTCCCATCCTGGATATTCCAATAAAAAAGGCATACTTTTGATTTACTCCACTCAAGCTACCAGAAGGATAGGAGCAAGGAAGAAGGCTTTTCTGTGCCTGCACTATCCCACTGAAACACTTAGCTCTTCTCAAGATTAGGATGATTATGCTCTTTATTATCTTTCAAGAAAATGATGAAGACCATCGTTTTCCACTAAAGCTTTGGAGAAATAGTGGCTGATTTTGAAAGATTCCATATATACCATTCAGTGACTATTGGTTTAATCTATGACTAAATTCTTTTGTCATTTATTTTTCATGTTGGAGATCTGGAATTGAGGGCAGGGGAAAATGAGCCTATGAAATAAATAGTTAATAGACAGACATTTGGCTTTTACTGTTGAGCTTTTATGAGCCTAATTGACAGTATGATTATAACTTGTAGTGATGTGTTTCTGTTTCAAATTTGCCAGCACTCCTAATATTCACAATGGTGTAGTGCCCACCATGCCTTAAACCAAAACATGATGTGTTTGCTTCTAATTTAACATATTGTATTAAATAACAATGGATGAAAATTTTATTCCTTTTAATGGGCATTTTTCCCTTCATTACCACTCCTGCAGCAATTGACACTTTTAACATACTTGAGGTCAGATACCATACTAAGTCATAAAATAATTTGTTTGTTTTATGCTCAGTATGCCAAATGAACCCAGCCATTGTGGTTTGAAAGCTATGCTCCACAGTTTAAAGACTTGCATGAACTTAGACAACTGTGGTGCACATAACTTTGAGGTATATGTCAGACTTTCCACGCCTAATGATGGAGAATTCTGAAGAATGTTAATTTATTCCTCCAGACAATGCTAAATTGGCAATTCACAAATGGTTCAGCATTGTTATTATGTTCCTCATACAGTCATCCAGATGTTTAGACTGGATTTGGCATTTTTGTCTATCTATCAAGTCCTTTCCAAGGACTTTAGATAGGCAGATGTATTATTATTATTATTATTATTATTATTGTTGTTGTTGTTGTTGTTGTTGTTGTTGTTGTTGTTGTTGTTGTTGTCTTGAAGATCTGGAAGACTTTAGGAATGTTTTAGAAAAGGTTCCAGTCCCTCGAATGGAATGTTCCTGAATTCTCTGGGATCTTCCATTGTAAGTAACAGAATCATATAAATAGCCATTTGCATGTATCAGGACATCCAGTCTTTCAATGTATCCTAGACTGATGAATGATGAAAGAGAACTTTTTAACACAGAATGAATGAGAAATAGATGGACAATGTTATCTCCAAAGCAGTTTTGGTAATATATTAGCAAGTGCCGTATAATCTAGTTTTGTGTGAATTAATCTGCAGAAAACTGATTTTCTATACTGGGGATTTACTTTGGCGCAGGGGCTTCAACATGATAATTCCTGTTGCTTTATAATAATTGTTCTTTAAATAAGCATTTATTGAATAGGGGAAATTTGCTGAATATACGCAGAATTTACTCTTTATTGTAGCTGTCGTTGGAAGCTGATTCTTACTGGAGCTGTAAATAATGACATGAAGAACCCCCAAAGCATGGAGCATTAAAAATGATAGCATAATTCTATAACCCTGCTAATATAATATTACCTATAGCCTAGAAGTCAGGAGATGTTTACCTGTTTGTTGCTGATTCTTCTTGTATGTTCAGTTAACACATTTATTGACTCTGTATGTGAAAACGATTTAAGGACCCCTTTTTATTCCCAGAATTTATTCCCAGGATTTTATATGAAGGGTTGAAGGAAGCCCTATAATTTCTCTCTACATGAAAAATATTAATTGGCTATTGAACATTGCCTTGTTATTTTCTTGTTGCTTTTTAATTGTGCTTTTAAAAATAAAGCAAGTTTCTAATTTTTTAAAATTGATTTTGTTGTACAGAGAAACCTGAAAACACATAATGAGTGAAATAAGTTGCTTTATTCTTTTTCTCCCCATAAAATTGCCACTACATATTCAGTCACTACATAGCTACTTTACTGGATTGGACCTGCATATCAGTCTCATCAGGAAGACTAAATCAGGAAATCACCTAGGGAGGCTAAACCTACAAAGGAGCTTAAAAATACATGAACTTTTTTGAATTTTCAATATTTCTGTATCAATATGCATCCTAAACCCTGATCTTTTCTCCACACAAGTTCTAAAACTAAATAAAAAGAAGTTAGTTCAACAAATGATTAAGAAACATTACAGATTTATCAACTTAAAACCACAATTGAGCCCAAAATTTCTGTTGCTAAGCAAGACAGTTGCTAAGTGAGTTTTGCTCCATTTAGGACATTTCTTGCCTTGGTTGTTAAATGAAGCTGGCTTCCCCATGGACTTCGCATGTCAGAAAGTCACAAAAAGCTATCACATGACCAAGGGACACTGCATCCATTACAAATATAAGCCTGTGGCCAAGTGTCTGAATTTTGACTACATGACCAACGGTTGTAAATGTGAAAAACAGTTATAAGTCACTTTTTTTCAGTGCCATTGTAACTAAACAAATAGTTATAAGTTGAGGACTAACTGTATGCTTCTTCATGTCTTTATTGAAGAATATGTTGTAAAGCTACATATTTCTTTGTGACAAAAATTATATGAATCTTGGTTTTCTGTAACTGGTGTGGTTCCTTTAGGTAACCGTGACTGCAAATAAGCATTTCTGATAACTGTTGATCAGATGTGCCCATTGGCGTTATTTCACCTGAAAAAGTTTTATTTTTTTAAAAAAATTGAAAGCCAACAAAATTAAATAATTTCTCTTTCTTTCTTTCTCTATCTCATGATCTTTGGCTCAGAACATCAAGTACATTAACTCTCACAGAAGTAATCCTCCATTAGCACAGGCAGTACTCTTTCTAAAAATGGCAATACTAATTATTTGTTGTATTGCTCAATGTTATTGCAAGGACATATCCAGCTTATCCCTTTAGAGAATAGAAGAACATAATAGCCTCAAGGAAAAACAACCTTAGGTGTTAGAATTGCATTATGGGAAACTCAGAAATAGCTGTGGGTTCCTCACATCATACATCACAAGTCATACTCTCTATCTGCAGACAGTTCTAAATCACAGCTGTTTTCCTTACATATCTTGCATTTAAAATCTACTTTTAAAACTTTTCCTCCTGTCTTTATTTTCCATTCTGAATACTTGAAGAATTCCATCTTTGCAGATAGTCATATCAATGGATATAATTGGTTTCTACCAAAAAGATACGTGGATCAGAACATAATAAAGCACGGAGATTCCATATTTCTCTAAATGCTGCAGCAGTTCTTCCTTCCTTTCTTTAAAAAAAAAAAAGTCAAATACATTCTAAAATATACCCTTTGAAATATATCCAGAAAGGCATGTTTTGAAAATACTTACCTCTGCTTTCATTTAATGCAGATTTGAAAACAAAACTGCAGATTGCTACAGAAATGTTGTTATGAGGGCATTCCGCAATTTGGGGCAATTACACATTATTGCAGTGAAGGCAAAATGATTTTACCTTCCTTGATAAAACTGATGAGTTGGAGAGGTACAAAACCCAAGCTGGATGCTTGGGATGCTTAGGAATTAATCATACTCAATTAAGGATCTCATTACTTTTGGAAGAAGCAAAACTGAATTTCTAGATATACCTTCTTAAAGCTGACAAATGTCTTAAGAAGGAACCCTCCCTGGTTTCTTGGTAAAGGGCAATGGGGGGTAAAAGATGTATTTACAGATTTGCAAGATTCTATTAATGTAACCTTACAAAAAAAAAAAAAAGATAGAGTTGGTAATTCTGGATGTGCTTCTTCTCTGGACTGCCTCTTAAGGCTGACACCAATCTTGCAAGTGCGAAAGTTGTCTATGGAGAGTCTCGGCCATCCAGGTCATGGTTGTCCCAAAGATGCTTTTTCAAAAGGCAACTGGACTTTGTGTTTCTTTGAAGATGTTTCATTTCTCATCCTGAAGAAACTTCTTGGATGAGAAGCAATTCCTTTGTTGATCTCTCCCCCATCACATTTACAGACTAAGAAACTAGGGAGTGTCCCTCCTGAGATATTTATATTCCATGCTCCCATTCCTTCTGTGAATTCAGCTGCCTCTTACCTGACTGTTGTCTAGTGTGAGGCTCTTTCTCCTGTCTCTAAAAGTTCATCAAACATGGTGCCTCTATGTTTCTTGGTGGCCTCCAAGATTTCTTCATTTCAGCCAAGTATTTTGGTACATCAGTGAATGAGGGAGAAGAGTTAGTTTGCTGCTGTAAGAGCAAACATTTGAGCTACTAAATTTCACCACCTCTGACCAAAGTTCTGACTAAAAAAATGCTAACGGCCCAAATAGATATGGAAGTCTCGAAAGTTTTTGATCCATTGACAATCAAAATTGGCTGGAACATCTCTATGGAAGGTAGATCAGGGATATGGTGCTCCATTGCAAGAATGACCAATTCTTTTTGTGTTCTGAAACCTGTAAAATGCCATTGACTGAGCCCTCCTGCTGCTGACAGTGTCACACTCATTTATGTGAGGCTGGTGGTGTTAAATTAATCCACCTACTGTGAAGCTATTTTGCATGTGAAATCATGTTGAAAAATATAAAATGTCAGATCAATCCCTAAGGAGGCTCTCTTCTCGAGATTCTCCTGTGCTTTCCCCAGTGACAGACAACACCAGGAATATTGTATACTCTTAGCTGACAAATAACGATGAGGCATCAGTGGTCGTTAATCAGCCCACTATGTAAAGCGAACATATTTTTAAAATGAATAAAAAAACTTGGCAAGGCTGACCCAAGACTATCACTAACTGAAGTGCCCTTTAGTTTTCCATTTGGATAGTCTAGACTACTGCATCATGCTGCTTGTGAGGCTGCTCTTGAAGACTGCTCACACAACACAAAAATCCAGACATCTGAATGTTATCATTATCATGTGTATATATATATATAT
>BLBF01000068.1:7447672-7464476 GCA_015471245.1 Laticauda colubrina
CTATCTATCTATCTATCTATCTATCTATCTATCTATCTATCTATCTACCTACCTATCTATCTAATCTATGGTATTGTTAAAAAGCATGTCACAATCACATTCTCCATTGCATCATACTTGTGTCAGAAGCACTAAGGCACTTTTGGGTTGAAAGGATTAGCCAGTGTCACCATCATTGCCCTGGGTATGCCCAGTGGAGGCTCCTTTCATGACCCTGGAAGGAGCTGGAGCAAAAAGAGGAGTTTGCCCCATCTCATGGCATCATTAGGGTTTCGAATGCAGGGTTGCTAACCTCCAATTCAGCCTCCTAACCATGCAAGACACCATACTCCTACATTCTCCATGAGCAAATATAAAACTATTTATTCTATTTAAATAGAGTAAAGGTAGACTATATACAGTATATAGTTAATACATGATGGAGTTGCATACAGAAAATGCCTGGGGTTTCCCCTGCTCTGCGCTCCAAGTGTACGTTCCACAATATGTACACTGCAGAGGTGGTATTCAGCAGGTTCTGATCAGTTCTGGAGAACTGGTATCAGAAATTTTGAGTAGTTTGTAGAACCGGCAAATACCACCTCTGACTGGCCCCACCCCCATCTATTCTTTCCCTCCCTTTGAGTCCCAGCTGACCAGCTGGGTCTTCTTTGGTTGTCCTGCACATGAGAACGAAGCTGGAAAGCAGGTTAGCGGGGTGGGGAGGAACTGGAATTTTGCAGTAACTTTCCCTTGCCACACCCACCAAGCCATGCCCACAGAACTGGTATTAGAAAAATTGGAATCCCACCACTGGTACACTGTCTGCTTTGGAGCACCATAGCTACATTTTGAACAGGAAAGCTTTTCCTATTTATGAAGAGACTAGTCATGCACCTGCCATGTTGAATCCTAATTGTATTGAAGATTGGTCTATGAACAGTTATGTCCCTGCTCTGGCAACTCCAACTGAAGCACTCAGGAAGTACCTCATGGGAAAGACTCTTTTTTAAAAAAAATTGGAAATCTGAGGAGCCCTTGGTAACCAAAGAAGATAATTCTGATCTATATGGGCAGATTTCCAACTTCTTAGAAATGTCGAAGTAGTATGGCTTCCTCAGCCATTTCCTTTCTTATTGGATAATATGATGGATGGATCCAGGCAGTTCCTTCTTCTAGAGCAAAGGAAAATATGGGCTGATTTTTTTATAGTCTCTTTCCCGGTTAGACCAACCCTTGGTCTTTAACAATACAATTACAAATACTTTTGTTATGGTCATTGAGCAGGGACAGTTTTAATAATCCTACTAGGCTGGCCAGGAAGTAGTATGTAAAGAGCAAATATAGAACTAGACAATAGATAGAGCAGGAAAGAGGAATATCCATTCTTTCTCTACCTATTTTCTGGCCCATTGACTTAGTGTAGCTAAAGCAAGTCATTTATTTGATCTAAAGATACCCAAGAGAAGCCAATACTACATCATACTTTCCTAGACAAGGGCAGAAGATTTGCAGGCAAATAGTTCCATTAAAGCTGTTGAGGTCTTTTTATTATTAATATTGTAGAATACCTGTTTTTCATTCTTGCATGCAGTCAGTATTTCAAGTTGATTATTTTTATCAGACAATCCAAAATATCATTACCAAATTGCATATACCATATACCTATCCCTGGCAGAACACAGCAAGGGAAGTAGAATTTGTTCTTCCTTCTACTTCTTATTAGACATATTTGGTGAAGGCAATTAAAGAAGCAGCAGGTGCAAGGAAAACTTCCAGGAGAAAGAAAATAATCTGGAGGGTAAACAGTGAGACTTCAAAACTTACAGTTCTGGGCATGTCTCTCATCTACTAGCTCTTTAAAAAAAATATGAATAGAACTATATACTGCTGATTATTATAGCATTCTATGGAAAGTATACAGCTCAACCGACAGTGTCGAAGAATATTGCACCTAGCTGATTCTAGCGTAAAGTTGATCCTAGTTAGAACTGTTCAGGACTTAGATAAAAATCAGAAGATGGCAATTGTTTTGGTTCTGATTTTAAATATACATTCACTTCCTTATGGGCCTTAGTAGTTAAGGGTCATGGGGATAAAAGAGCCTTGGTGGCACAGTATTAGACTGTAGTACTGCAGGCTACTTCTGCTGACTTTCGGCTGTCTGCAATTTGGCAGTTCAAATCCCACCAGGCTCAAAGTTGACTCAGCCTTTCCTCCTTCCGAGATGGGTAAAATTATGACCTAGATTGTTGGGGGCAATAGGCTGACTCTTTAAAACCACTTAGAGAGGGCTGTAAAAGCACTGTGAAGCGGTATATACATCTAAGTGTCATTGCTATTGCTATTTTTGTGACTGCTGTGTCAAGGAATGCAAACCAAAACAGAATCTCTAAAAGAGGTTTAACGAAGTGGGTATGACTGTGTAGTCACCAGATGTCAAGCTTCACTCAGGAGAAAGCTCATATCCATGTTCGGTGACAAATAAAGTCCTACTGGGTTGAATGGCAAACCCAATTTGTTCTAAAGAGACACACTATATATAATCTTAGGCAGTCATTTATTTATTTGATTGTTGCCTGCAGACCCTAATCAGTCTAAATGAGATTGCACATTCTATTCATTATGAAGCTTCATTAAGAGTGGCCTGTAACTCATTCATAGCCACCAGAAAGTTTGCACTGAATTTCCTCAATTGTTTCTCATCAAATGGAACACCTAGGATCTTTTACAACAACAAAATAAAAATTCAGCCAGGAAATCCAAAATAGCAGAAATGCAAATATTCTATTGCTGTTTGGCCCATGTTTTCCATCTTGAATGGAGATCTATCACCTAAAAAATGAGAACAGATTCTCCTTGCGAGATTCCACTGTTTCATTCAACCTAGCTGCATGAATTTGCAGGAAAATAAATCTACAGTGTTAAAGTCTGATGGGCAAAAGATGTTGGTTGTTTTGTTTTGCCTTGCTTTGATTTTGTGTGCTTTTTGAAGGATATGCATTCCTTTGCAGCAAAGATGGATAGGTGCTGAATTGAATAGATTTTTTTTGAGGTGGTTTTTGCTCTCCATGGTTTTGGTGAGGGATTTTTTATTAAAATATAATGCAAGAGCACACCCTTCGCTTGACTGAATTTTTTTAAAAAGTATAACAGCGCAGCTAAAACCACAGGCCCCTTTTAATCCATCTCTCAGATTTAAACTGACTAAACAATCTGTATTTAGGTTCTTGCTATTCTATACTGATTCCTGTCCCACTTTTACTGATGTATATATTCAGGCATCAGCATCTTCACTACAGAATGTCATATTTGGGGCCTGTTCCTTGGGTTCACACTCACAACTTCAGAGAAAACTGGTTCCTTCTCTTCTATGTGCAAAGAAGCTCTCCCGTTCATTTCTCTTCCATTTCAGCACTAACAAAGACTTCCTTCTTTCCTCTCATGTCCAACTATAATTGGTCTTTTTTGATCCCAGACTTTGACAAGTGTTGAATTTAGAGAGTTTTGTCATATGCTATTTAAGAATTTGCCTTACTGGGTTTCCTATGAACAGCATGTTCTTTGCCCGCAGGAATGAGAAACAGGGCTACCTTGAACTCGCCAGAAAAACTGAACTATTAAACAAGGGTATAAAAAGATCTATTTCTCATTTTCAGCAAAGACTCCACATGCATGCAGTGTTATATTCCTGTCAGTTCTTAAGATACATGGAACCGTAGCCAGAAAAACACTTAGAGGAAGGGCTGCAGCCCTCAAATAAAAGAAAGGGGGCTCATAAATTGTATTTGTTTCAAGATTTATATGGCCACCCAATTCTGAAAGGTGTGACTTTGGGCGGCATATAGTCCCTATAGCGGAACAAAGATCACTAACAAGAACAAAACACAAAAATAAGGCACAACAATATGCAATCCGAACAAGTTCATTTAACATCCTGGCTTGAAATGATCCAAGAAACATCCAGATCTTCCAAACCCTCTCAAAGGCGAACAGGAATGGGTCTGTGGTAGAATCTAGCAGAGTTGCAGGAGGAAGAAGTGAAGAAACAATGTTGAGTCCTTAGTATGCAGAGAGAGAGAGAGAGAGATCCAGACGAGATCCTCCTTAAATCTTCAGAATATTTACCTGACAGTTATGCAGAGTGTGCTTTAGTCTGGCAAGATTCCTGTCTACAGGCAGACAGCAATAGAAGAAATGACTTGAGCAATTCACTATCATTCTTGATTCCCCATGCCTGACAGGGCCCAATCAAATAAGAACCCTAGTTTTACTCAGCCATGAAGAAAGTTTTGGCCTTATAAAAAAAACTATGTTGGACTTCCTACAATTTATAAATAAGGAGGAATGGAAGCAAGAACATTGCCCAGAGCCCTTCTGCGAGAGAGAAGGGCAGTTAATAAGTTAAAAATAGGAAACTTGGTGATGGGCTTTGATTAATGTCTTGACAGAGCAACTTCCAAAAAAGCCATCAGGGCCAGGATAAGCAACTGCTGGAGCTAGGGCAAATTAATTTAATTGTATTTAATTAGAATGATATTATTCCCCATTTATGTTATAACATTCCCCTTGAATCACATTATCCATTACCAGAAACCTATTATGTAACAGCAGCAGTTAATACATTGAGAAGTAAACAATAAATCAGTATATGATAGAAACTTTTCAATGGATTTGGGAGGAGGAGGAGTCTCTGGGTCTGGAGGAAGCCTCAGTCTCTGGTAATAATGTCTCTGAATGGAGCTTTTGATCTAGTTTTGTCCTGAGTATTGTCAAGTTACAATGCAACCCCAGACAAGCCCTTAAATCAGCTGATACAGCTTCATACATTCCACACCCTGCATACCATTCTGGTGTATAGATTTCAACCGCTAGGACTTTCAAAAAAAGCCATGCTGGTTGAAGAACTTTAAAATCTGAGTCCATATTTCTAGAAAGTCCTAAGGTTGGGATCTAGAACTTTGGGGCTTCCCATTTGAAAACGGCGCTGCTTTTGAAAGCTATAATTAAGTTTAGCTCAATTTGGCCCAATCTTCCCACCCATTGGCCAGGAACAAGTTCCGATGGTTCCAACGTTAACGGAATTCTTTCAATCCATCAAGGATGGCAAGCTGCACAGGCAATGACACCACATATTTATAAGATGATAAATCAGAACCAAACATGTACTGAAAAGTATAGAATTATTGTAATGCAGTAAAACAAAATAACACCCAGAGAAGGTTTTGCTTCCCACCATGCATTTTGTCCTCCATGACTTGCAGGAGAAATCATTTCATAAAAGTCACCTCTGATTTGTTTGATATACAATTACTGAAATTTTAATAAGTACTGTGCAGAGTTTCCCAAGCATCTCATGCAGTCGGGGAGGTTATAATAAGTTTATTGCTGCAAGCCCTGACAGCAACTCATAAAAATGAATGACAATCTATATCGTAACATCTTGTCAGCTCTTCTGCATGCTAATAGATTACTTCAGTTTTCTTTGTTGTAAGGAGACCAACTACGTATCCAATATTCAATTCCACAATGAAGATTGCAGAAAATTTGATTCCAAGCCAAAAAGTCACATTTAACAGAGATACAAATAACATCCACATCAATTTTCAATTAAAATTATTTCAGGGGGGTTACAGGCAAGATACAGGTGGTCCTTGCCTTATGGCCACAGTTGGTACAAACATTTCTGCTGCTAAATAGCACGGTTGTTAAGGAAACTGTGCTCAGTTTTTTGCCATGGTTGTTAAACTAATCACTGCAGTTGTTAAGTGAACCATGCAGTCATTAAGTGAATTTGGCTACCTCCTTTGACTTTGCTTGTTGGAATCCAGCTGGGATGGTTGCAAACCATTCTGCAACCACATGTAAACACAAGCTGGTTGTCATGCCCTTGAATTATGATCACATATTTGTGGGGATGCTCTAATGGTCATAAGTGTGAGGACTGGTAGCAAGCCACTGTTTTCAATGCTTTTGTAACTTCAAATGATCACTGAATGAATGGTTGTAACTACCTGTACTTACAAAGAGAGTGTCTATCTGTATATGTAAATCTTTATTTAAGTTATTAGGATCAATATTCTTATTCCAATTTGACATGAGGAAGAATTTGATTTCTATTTTATAAGCAAACCAACATAATTCTCATATCCTTGTTTAAGGTGAAGATTCAACATGGTTATCATCCAAGGTGTATCCCAAGGGTGCTTTTTCAAAAGGCAATGGGACTTTCTTTGTTTCTCCTTGAAGACATTTCACCTGAACTGAAGAAGCTTCTCGGGTGAGAAGCGAAACCTCTTCAAGAAAAAAACCAAGAAAGTCCAGTTGCCTTTTGCAAAAGCACATTTGGAACAACCGTGACTGGATGACTGAGAATCTCTATGGACATCCAAGTTGTATTTCTCTCTGGATTTTGTGAATCTGTGCTCTGATAAAATCCTGGTTGCAAAATTTCACACAAAAATGCACACAGGGAGGGAAGTTGCCCAGAAAAAGAGCTATGATTGTTATATTCTTCATTTTCTGCTCCTTTTTTAATATATTGCCTTGCCCAATTTAGTTCTTGAATCAACAACCAGACCAGTTAATAAAATAAATTAAGTGATTGCTAATTGCAGGCAAACATTGTACCAACAAGCCCAATTGTACATGCTAAGAGCAACTCCTTGAATTTTGCATGTTTAAATTCAGGAAGCTAATTAGTTCTAATCAGATTAAACAGTCAAGAATGTGGCATAGAGAAGAGTGTTGAGTGAACAAGCTCATTAGCCGTTTATGACCACTGGAGAAAAAAGTGACTTATGCTAAATTTATCTTGTGTGCAAGGACGATATTTTACATTATGTTGAACCGCCTGCCTTGAAATATGCCACATCCATTCCTGGTCTTGTTAATCTCTTCACTCACACCAGTTCACTTTTCACTACATTAGAAGATAGCAATTACTTTTTATAATTAAAAACAGCAAATTAGTCTGACTAGTGTCAGCTGGTTGTCATCCAAGCAATATCCTTCCATTTATTTAAGCAGCAGAGAATAGCTAAGAAAGTTAACACCTTCTTGAACTTTACACCATTTTGGTTGACATTACAGGTATGGTTAAAAGCCAACCATATTGCAAAACAATGCTTTAGGAGTTAGACATGATAAAATGAAACAATTAAAACAGTTCCCAAAATAGCAATCTCGCTACTCCCTCAAGCACTGATGGTATAACCTAGTTTGGTAATGAAACATCTGCAAGAAAATGGATATCATTCTCTATCAATGTCTGGTTATTTTACCTGAAAACAAGAATTAAGATCCTTGAGCAAGGATACTGGTAATCCTTGACTTATGATAACAGTTGAGCCCAACATTTCTGATACAAAGCAAGACAGTGGTTATGTCAATTTTGCAACCTTTATTGCCATAGTTGTTAAATGAACCACTGCAATTCTAAAGTTAATAGCACAACTGCCACAAAGGTGTTTTTTCAAAAGGCAACTGGACTTCATTTGTCCTTGAAGAAGTTTCACTTCTCATCCAAGAAGCTTCTTCAGTTAGGACAACCTGACCTGCGTGACTGAGAATCTCCATAGACACTTAGTAACATGGTTGTTAGGTGAATCTGGCTTCCTCCATTGACTTTACTGGTCAGAAGTAAAATGTGTAATGGTCAGAAGTAAAATATTGCAAAATGTAATCACATGATCCCAGTACACTGCTACCATCATAAATATAAGTTAGTTGTCAAGTGTCTGAATTTTGATCGCATGACCATGGGAATAATGGTTGTAACTTACATTTTTTTCAGTGCCATTGTAACTTTGGCACTGGACCTGCATTCAGACTGTTTGCCAATCTTAATGTATCTTCGGAGATAGAAAATCCCAGCTTTGCTAGTCTTGTTTATCTATTTTCTTTCATTGTTGATCAGCTATTTATTTATGGGGTTGCTATTGTAAGAGAGCGAAGCACTCCAAAATGCCACCTGCAACCTTCACTCTCCCTCTTTAAAGTTTCAATTCTTCTCCTGGGAAGCATTATTCACTTTCCTGGTTTGCAGCAGCATTGGTATGCAGCAAACAGTTCCCTATACATTCAGGCCCTACAGATGATAGAAAGTGGTTGATCTTTTGCATAATTTCATGGGAGATATTCAGGCGATGATATCTTCAAATTCTCTTAAAATGAGCAGGTAGAATATAATCAAGCCACTATTGAAATGATGGGGTTTTTTCCCCTCCCATTCAAGCATTCTGAATGGCTGCTTCTGAGATTAATGCTGTGCAGATGGAATGGTGGTTTTTCAGCTTTTCAAATAACATTTCTGTTAACTATTTTAGGCTCACTTTGTGTGAGTATTCAGTTAGCATCCTTCTTGGAATGATGGTTGATTGTGGCAGAGATCTATAGCAAATGTTAAACCATGTCTGCCCAATATAAACCTCACTATTCCAAAGGCATTGAGAAGATAACCCAAAGATCTGCAGTGCTTCCTGGTGCCTTATTTTTCTTCTTTGTCCTATCCTCTCAGCAAGATTCCTTGGGACAAGGACCCTAAATTAAACATTAGGAAGCTGTTACCAGCAGCAGTTGGTAGCCATCTCAGTACTATAAATGGAGCTTGAGAGGCTAAATACAATTCCACTCACAAAATGTGTTGAGCATTTCAGTATTTTTACTGCTGCTTCAATATCCCTTAAATATATTCCATTCCTGACCTATTTTGGTCTTGAAAACAGCCAGAGAAGATTTGATCCCTACCAAGAACCAAAAGGATAGAGCCTGAATCTTGATTTTACTATATTCACTTATTTGTATTTATTTACATCCCCCTTATTATTTTTATAAATAACTCAAGGCAGCAAAAATACTACTACTCCTAGTTTCCCCATGATAACAACCATGTAGGGTGAGTTGGACTGAGAGAGAGGGACTGGGCCAAAGTCATGCAGCTGGCTTTCATTCCCTAGGCATGGGAACGAGGACTAGGACTAGAACTCCCCCTCTCCTGGTTTTTAGCCTGGTGCCTTAACCACTAGACCAGATTGTTGTCCGGAATAATGTCAGGTTTCCAAGTATTGAAATCCATTTAAAAAGAAAAGAGCATACTCCGTCTTCCAAAACAATTTCTTTTATTTAGGAAAGCATCAAATTGGCAAAGTCTGTTGTAATTCCGGATCTGACGCAACCCAGAATTACACCGCATAATATTGAAAGTTAGAAACAGACCCCCAAAGTCATATTCCCCACTAGAAGTAAATCAACATTGCCTGGTGTCATCAGACTCCACCGTCAGGTCTCAACAGGGTCAGCTTTTGTTCCCATGGGAAGAAGAATCACCTAGCCTAAACAACTCTCTCTATCTCCACTCCTCCCTCCTTAGGAATGTGGCAAGCCCAAAATTGTTCCCCCATAACCAGCAAAGAGAAAGTAAGAAAAAGAATATATACTAAGCAGGGGTGGGATTCTACCAGTTTGGACCAGTTCTACAAAACCGGTTGTCACGATTCTGCATAGTTCGGAGAACCGGCAAATCGCACCACTGCCTGGCTCCTCCGCTCCCCTCCTGCCCCACCCAGGAGGCTTCCCTGAGGCCCAGTCAGAGGTGATATTCAGGGGGTTGGGGGAGGGAGAAGTGGCCTGAGAGCAGAGCTGAACCTTCCTTAGGACTGAAGCTTCTATTTTTCAGTGCAGACTCAGGCAGCAGGTTGCAGAAGGGTAGATCTGGGAGTGAAGCAGTGATTCTGCGAGCAGTTCAATCTGCCTGCCTGCTTTGCCTGATTTTGGGTAAAAGTTGCTCTTTTTTTAAATAAAAAATTACAGGTATATTTACAATATTTACATACAAGCCATGCCCAGCCAGTCACCAAGCCACACCCACAAATTAGGCCACACCCACAGAACCGGTTGTTAAGAAATTTGAATCCCACCCCTGATACTCAGCCTAAATAAAATGGCTACACATGTCAATTTCGGGCTTGACAATTATTTTATTTTACAATCTACCCTTCTCATGTAAGGATTGATGAAATTGATAATTGATGAAATTATCAAGGGTAATTCCTGAAATGGCACAAAGATCATTCAGTGATATTGTTTTCGCAATATGGGTTATGATGGCACAGAAAGAAGGGAGTTACGACTGGTCCTCAACATTCAATAAGACTTTCTGATGCAGTTTTGGGCAGTGAAAGTTAGGAAATTCTGGGAGTTGAAGTCCACCCATCTTAAAATTGCTGATGTTGAGAAACACTGATCTCCCTCTGCTAAGCTATCTGAGTTCTTTGTTTGAAAACAATTTTAGAAAAATCACAAGTTCAACCCACATAAATATGAAATTGAAATAATGTACTAAAAAAAGATAAAACAAAAAAACTAACATTTCCCCCCCCCCCCCAAGTGTAACAATGACTGGAGTAAAGGAGATGATGTGCTATTGGTAGCTGAAAAATAATCAAGTTTATAAAAGTGGTGCATGGAAACTTTCTTGCAGAATAATATTGCTACTGACAAGCAATGTTCAGATGTAATAGTTTCTCCTCCACATATTTTAATGTTATTGCTTAATTCTGAAAATGACGTGCCACATTTCGGCAGCTATGAAATGTGAAACCTTCAGTCTAATGCAATCTTACATTCAAGTAAAATCTTTTTTTTTTTTTAACTGAGAGGCAGGCAACAGCAGGCATTTTATGACATAAAATTGTGGATGTTTATTGTTGCATTTGTCTGAAAAATAGACCCAATTATCTAACATATAAGGACTGGATTTATTGGGTATGCTTATGTCTTGCTGTTGGGAATATTGCTTTGCCAAGGATGGTTTGGGGCTAGTGTCATGCATTAATTTTTTTTTAACGGTTGGAACACATTATTTCTCCTGAATTCTTTTTATTTTAACAGAGTGTGTTGTATAAACTCAAGTATATTGGTATTAAATATCGACTTTTCCCTTAGATGACCAGATCATTATCTGTAGGAATTATGGTATAATAAATACCCAACATAGAGCAGATTTTTCTTAATGCTGTAAACTTTCTGCAGGAAACCAAGGTTTATAATACTCACTGTAACCTGCAGGCTTTGCTGTTAAAAAGAAAAAGAAAACCAATTTGCTGTTATCAATTGCTTGATAGCAAATGTTATTTTCCCTGTATTATTATTTTTAAAAAGACTTATCATCCAGTGGAAATCAGCTATAGCTGTCAAACAAGGTCAACAGAAATGCCAAAACCTTTGGGTGCAATTATCATGATGCAATTATTTTGTTTCAAAGTAGACAGCATCATCCAGTTCATTCCTGAATATTGGGATAGTTGCATAATAAACAGAGACAAATATAGATATAATTATTAAAAAGGACAGCAATCACAATACAACAAAGATAACTCAAACCAGGACATCTATTGAGCCTCAGTGGCACAGTGGTTAGAGTGTAGTACTGCAGGCGACTTCTGCTGACTATTGGCTGCCTGCAACTTGGCAGTTTGAATCTCACCAGGCTCAAGGTTGACTCAGCCTTCTGTCCTTCTGAGGTGGGTAAAACAAGGAGCCAGATTGTTGGGAGCAACAGGCTGGTTCTGTAAACCGCTTAGAGAGAGCTGTAAAAGCACTGTGAAGAGGTATATACACCAAAGTGTTATTGCAGTTGCTATTTATGTGTCTGCTATTCGGTATGTTGTTGAGGTACCAATTGCTGGTGGGCAATTTCCAGGACCTTCTGTTTCCTCTGAGGAAGTCTTCAAAGAAAAATGTGAAAGACAGAAGGTCATCTTCCTGAATACCCTAAGTATGTACAGGCAGTCCTTCACTTGCCACTTTTCATTTCGTGGCTATTTGAAGTTACAACGGCACTGAAAAAAGTGACTTATGACCATGTGATCAAAACTCAGATACTTGGCAACAGACATGTACTTATGCCTGTTGCAGTGTCCTGGGGGTATGTGATCATCTTTTGCGACCTTCTGACAAGCAAAGTCAGTGGAAAAGCCAGATTCACTTAACAACCATGCTACTAACTTAACAACTGCAGTGATTCACTTAACAACTGTAGCAAGAAAGGTCGTAAAATGGGGCAAAGTTCAGTTGACAAATGTTTCACTTAGCAACTTAAATGTTGGGCTCAATTTGGTTGTAGGTTGAGAACTACCTGTATACTGGTACTAAAGAGACTGATTTATCCAATGTTTCAGTTCTTGAATGGATCCATACATTTGCTAAGCCATTATGCTGCAGCTTGATTCTAAGTGGGATAAATGAACCTCACCCTTGTGGATTACAAACCGTGATTTATGGATTACTGTTTGATACTAATCTAGCCAATTAAGGTTTCTTCCATAATCTGTGTTTAAAATAAAACCCGGCTTAGCATAATGTGCGGTTAAACCAAGTATAGAATGGTTCTACAGAGTATTTTGTCCAAAGTATAGATTAATTTTGCCCTTCTTTGAAATCTAATTTTTAAAAAATGAGCTCCATCTTCCTTATCACTTCCTCCCTCCTCCTGCCCGTTCAAATCTTGTTTTGATCCCGTTTTATCCAAAAGAAAATACTGCAGCTGATGGAGTGAAGTTTTAATCTATATTTCTTCTCAAACTTGATTGCTTTTTGTTCTTCTTTATTTGCAAGGAGTTCCTACCTCTTTCCTTTCAACACTGTTATTAAGTGGAAAGTACATCAGCTACTGAAAATAGCCTTGCCAGATGAAGTTTCTACTATTCCATTGCCTCGTGTTGAAAAAAAGAGCTAATTGGCCTAGGGGGTGATAATAGGGTTGAGTCTGTTACCAATTGATGAAGCTTCATGTGTCTTACTTCTTTCTTTTGGAAAGACTTAATCGCTGTGCTTTGTTCAATTTCTAAACGCCCTTTATCTGTTCTTCTGTCTACCTAATAGTTCATATCAATTTACTCTACTAGGTATGAAATGTGACTCCTTCATGTTTTGCAACACAAAGTAGGGCCCATTTTAAAACCCTTCTCTATTTCCTCCCCTCCTGTGTCCATTTGTCTTACTTTGCTTGTTAAATATTTATTCTGCCATGTTTGACAGTCTTTGTGATGTGCCCTGTGGTATTGGGTTCCAATATTGCTTGCAAAAGAGTGGAGGATTGATTTTTGTTTTTGCCTTCAATCCGAGATGGCCAAATTCACGTTTCATTTGCTTGAAGGGAAATAAGAGGAGAAAAATTGTGAGCTGTCCATATAGATATAAAAACGAGGACGATATTAGTTGGGAAAGATGCTTGATAGCAACATATCTTACTGTAGAATAAAGGCAAAGTATCTTCTTTTGGGCAAGTGCTCAACAAGCTACACTAGGAAACCCTTGTGATAAGAATAATTGCATTGAGAAATTCTGTCTCACAGAATCCTCCTTTCCATATATATGCATGTGGAATATAAGGAAATGTGCAGGAGAAGAGATGGCAGAATCTGGGGGCAGAGTCAAAAGGGGGATCAGCCTAGAATCCCTACATAGCCACAAATTTAGCTAAGTCCAACCCGTTGACCCTTATCTAACTCCCAGCAATGCTAACCATTGATTGAGAAAAATTCCTGTGCATAGGCTTTTAGTAATAAAGTAGTTGAATTGAACCTTCATGTGGATTTGTCTTTCGTGCTTGACAAAATGTGAGGTATGCATACCTATCTTCACAATGATAACTTTTCACTCTTCTCCATTCTAAACTGATATTCTGTTTGCTTCTTATTCTCTACCCAGGATGTCCCAGAGAATACAAGAATCAGAGAGAGGGAGAGGAGGAAGAGTTTGGAACAGTCTGTGATTTATCATGTGAATAATTTTAGCAGAGTTTCCTTGAGGGTAAGGGCTATCCTTTCATAGCAAAAAAGAAAGAATTATAGCATGATTAGGGATATTGTTGTGAGTATCCCATTCTGGGTGTGATTAATAGATTAGGAGAAGGTTCCACCTCCACCTTATTTATGTCTTGGTCCCTTTTTATCGAGTTTTTTTGCTAATTTTGATGTTTTAATTCTTAATTCTTTATGCTGAATGTTTTTGATGCTGTCATTTGATTGCATTTTTATGCTGTTGTAAACTGCCCAGAGTGGCTTGGCAGTGAGATGACATATAAACTTAATAAAAAAAGGAATATTTTTTAAGAAAGATTTTCTTTCTATAATAAGAAAGAAAGAAAATGAAAAATAACATTATAACTTTTATTGGAAGGAAGTGAATATAATAAAAATAACATTATAACATTTACTGGAAGGAAGTGAATAGCTACAGTACAGCGTCCATAAGGGCGACACCAGAATTCAGATGTGTCGTATTTCTACAATGTTCCCCATGACTAGAAGCCAACAAGATCAACATTTCATTCTTCTATTAAATGTTTTAAAGAGGTTTTCAATTCGGGTCTATCAAAATGCAAAAGAACAAAAAACAAAACCCAGCTTCCAAATAATTCTCTTTCTAATTTTCAGAGTTCTATCACAGCAGGTTAATGATTGCAGCTATTTCCATTCTTCCTCTCCAGTAATAAAGTGCACAGTCATGAGTTTGTCTTGGAGAGATTTTAAATCAATCTCTCTACCTTGATGAATTTAGATTAACATAAATTGTAATGTCCTGAATAGTTGCATGGGAAATGAATATCACTGTCAAGCCGTGATTTGCATTTTGGTGAAGGATTACTTTTCCCTTTTTTCCTGAATGAGATGAGTTCACTCAAAGGATGTAAAACCACAGCACTGGAGGTGGTATTCAGCAGGTTCTGACCGGTTCTAGAGAACCAATAGCGGAAATTTGGAGTAGTTTGGAGAACCAGCAAATACTACCTCTGACTGGCCCCACCCCCATCTCTTCTCTGCCTCCCAAATCCCAGCTGATTGGCTCGGTCTTCTTTGGTTGCCTCACACAGGAGAACGGAGCTGGAAAGCAGGTTAGTGGGTGGGGAGAGAATGGAGATTTTACAGTATCCTTCCCCTGCCAGGCCCACCAAGCCACACCCCACCCACAGAACTGGTAGTAAAAAAATTTGAATCCCACCACTGCACAGCACAACATCGAAGGTGTGAAGAAAGGAAGTGGGAGCAAGGCAGATTTTCCCAAAGATGTTTTGAGGTGCAACTTCCTGGAAGAAACAGATTGAGACACGCTTCCACTTCCAAGACATTTTTCACTTTTCTAGCATTCAGTGTTAAAATGTCAGTGGGTTTTAAAATGTGGATTTAAAGAACAGAGGGTTTTTTAATGACTCTCTTGGACCCAATCATTGTTAAAATTATTGCCCATTCTGTACAGCAGGGAAGCCAGGAGGAATCATATGCTAGTTACTAATTCTTCCATCTACAGCATTCATTCAAGATTTACATGAGAGGTGCCAGAAGGTGCCTTTTTTCTTTTCTTTTTGCAACTGCACCAGAAGCAAAAGGCAGAGCTTTCCGAGGACTGCTTCTCTGCAAATTCTGTGAAATCCAGAGGATGGGCCCTTCAAAAGTCCATTGCAACATAGCAACAGTGGAGAAAGCCATGTAATGTGTCAGAAATTCATTAGAAAATTAGATGAGCCTCAGTGTTTAATCCACTGGAAATACTTAAACATGCAAATGTTTGTGGCCCCCTTAATAGATTAAAAAAAAAAAAAAACCACCAGATAGGTGCTCTCAGAATTAGTCAAAGCCAACATGTAAAATAGTTAAGCGTTATTATTGCTATTTTTAATATATCCAGTGTGTGAAAGTGCTGTCAAGATGACAATCTTGCATCTTAGTAGAAAAGCATCTGCTTCTCATGCTGGGCACTTAAGTTTCGACTCCTGGGGTCTCCAGGCAAGATTTGACAATCCATAATAAAGAGATCTGTAGTCTAATACCTGTATGTAACAAAAGAAGACAACAGGAAATGAGCTGGGAGAGATAACAGGCAATGAATGCAGGCAAAATGCTCTTTGTGTCTTTTCCTGTACAAAGGACATCTGTGCAGGTTTTCTTCACAGATATAGCCTAGGAAAGAGTCCATTCCCACTCCATGCTCTGCTAGAATCCAACCAACAAATGATGTCCCCCCCCCCTCCTCTACATCTGTCAGCTTCCCAAGCAGTGGTGGGATTCAAAAAATATTACTACCGGTTCTGTGGGCTTGGCTTGGTGGGCATGGCAGGGGAAGGTTATTACAAAATCCCATTCTCTCCCCACCCCACTACCCTGCTTTCCAGCTCCGTTCTCCTGTGCAGGACAACCAAAAAAGACCCAGCCAATGAGCTGGGACTCAGGAGGTGGAGAATAGATGGGGGCGGGTCCATCAGAGGTGGTATTGGCCGGTTCTCCAAACTACTCAAAATTTCCACTACTGGTTCTTCAGAACTGGTCAGAACTTGCTGAATACCCCCTCTGCTCCCAAGTAGACCAGACAGGAAACACGACAAGATGTGCTAAATCAATTTTATTATGAAGCTACATTAAATACCGAATCTTGCAAGTCTAAAAATACAAATCTCCTGCTTTCCATATTTACCCCCTGATCAATCAGGACAGATTCTTTCTAAGTTTCTTTCTCCGCCCCTTATTCAGCTGAGGGCTCCTTCCTCTTTTATCTGATCATTCCCTAGGCCAGGGGTGTCAAACTCGCATCATCATGGTGCCGTCATGTCACATATCATGATTTTTCCCCACTTCACTAAACTGGGTGTGAGCATGGCCAGCACATGATGCATCCATGAGTTTGACAGGCCTGCCGTCGGCGTCATCTTTTCTCCCTGTTTTCCAAGATCATTCTCACGTTCCTTTTTGACATTTGACCAGTACTTTCATCTATTTTATTTATTATTATTATTATTATTATTATTATTATTATTATTATTATTATTATT
>BLBF01000068.1:7464486-7502767 GCA_015471245.1 Laticauda colubrina
TTATTATTATTATTATTATTATTATTATTATTATTATTATTATTATTTCCCTTTCAGATATGGAGCAAGAGCTGAACTTAGACTGGAAGTCAGTCCCTTAATTTTCACTGGCAATACTGAGGCAGCGTTGGTATGTTCTCCATTCTCTTCCTTTCCATCCACCTCTCAAACTAATTACATGAAAGAATTCAGAGCGTGCACCTGATGTTGATAACCCGCTCTAACTATCTGAGGCTAGTTAGAAGGGCCCTTTGCATTTTTCTGCACTTCTCATCAAATAATTCTAAGAGTGTAACCAGTTAATTATCTATTTGTAACAAAAGGAGTCATGTAATTTTCAAGAGTGTTTCTCCTTCCCCCACTTCCCTTTCATGGAGTGGTCATAAATAGGTATGATAGATGGCATTATGCACTGCCGTGGTAAGGAACTGACACTGTCAGCATTCAAAGTGTGCACTTAACGCTTAGGACTATAATGGCGGTGTCACACTTGTCTCAGCATCTAAGAGACAAGAAGACTTAAATGCAGAGGGAAAGCTATTAGCGCCAAAAAAAGAGGGGGATTTAAAAAAGAAAAAGAGTGTCATTGGATCTTACAGCTGAGACTGTTGCTTTCTGCAAAGCAGTCTTCCGGTGCTGATAGGAAGGGAGATGTCTGTGCTTAAAAATCATTGGAGAACAATCAAATATGATAAATGAGCACCATGAGCTGCCATTTTGCTAAGCCAAATCACAAATTTTATAATAAAGGAGCTAAAACAAATGAGTCTGTGGTAAGGGAATTGTCAAGATCCATGTTTCCCATTGCAAGCCTAGCATATAGTGTGACAACAGCTTTAATGCACTGTTTTACATGCAGCTCTCCTTCGTGAAACTTTCCAGAGATGGAAAGAGATTCCAGAGATGGAATGTAGAATAGCTTTATCTATAATTATTCAAAGAACAAAATCTTAGAAGAGGCTCTCACACACACATCAACACATACACCCATACACACACCATAAAGTCAATTAATGCTCAATTGATTCTCATAAGTAGAGGGTTCTGATACTATTTCTTCATAACTCTATATGTAAAATATAGAGAACCTTAATAGATGGGACTTCAGCCTGCTGGAATCGCCGCTTTTCCTCCATTTTTTTTTAAAAAAGAATCTTTGATTCCCATCAGCTGTGATGAGATTTTGCATTGTGTCTCCATGAAAGAGACTTTTCATGGTTGGTCCTAAAAGCTTTTAAGACTCCCCGCGAGAAGCTCATTCAATAGAAATACTGCTTGTAGAGTACCATTTTTAGAGGTGAGGTGGGCTCAGCACTCAGCTTTTTCTTTGAAGGCCGTAGTCTTCTAGAACTTTGGGTGTTCCTTTCACCTCCCTTTAGAAATGAAAATAGCCTCATATATTAAGTGGTTTCTTGATGGATTTGTGCCATCAAGTTGGCATTGACTCTTCAGTGACCACTTCGATAATTTTTTCCCCATTATTATCTGAGCCTCACCTGGTCCTTCAGCTCATCCTTTCTAACAGTGGTGGGATTCAAAAAATTTTACTACCAGTTCTGTGTGCGTGGCTTGGTGGGCATGGCAAGGGAAGGATACTGTAAAATTTCAATTCCTTCACCACTCCTGGAGGCAGGTTACTGCAAAATTCCCATTCCCGTTCCCTCCCCACCCCATTAACCGGCTTTCCATCTCTGTTCTCCTGAGCAGGGCAACCAAAGAAGACCCAGCCAATCAGCTGGGGCTCGATTGAAGGCAGAGAATAGATAGGGGCAGGGGCAGTCAGAGGTGGCATTGGCTGGTTCTCCAAACTACTCAAAATTTCCACTAGTGGTTCTCCAGAACTGGTCAGAGCCTGCTGAATGCCACCTTTGCTTTCTAACCTCTCATTGCCATTGTAACAGACTCAACCCACCTTGTGGATAGTCATATTTTTCTTTCACCTTCTCCAGAATAGATGTAGAAGAAGGAGTGGCAGAACCTGGAGGTGGAATTAAAAGAGGAATCAGCCTAGAATCTCTACATAGCCACAAGCAGACCAAGTCCAATCCCCTTTGAGTGCTGTTGACCCTTACCTAACTCCAAGTAGGTGCTAACCATTACCTGAGAAGATTCCTGTACATAGGCTGTTTAGCAACAAATCATTTTCATTGGACCTTCACATATGGACCTTGTCTTTCACAATTGACAGTAAAGTGAACTTCTAGATCAAGGGTCTTCAAACTTGGCAAGTTTAAGACTCGTGGACTTCAACTCCCAGAATTCCTGTGCTAACTTGACTGGAGGAAGAATTCTGAGAGTTGAAGTCCACAAGTCTTACAGCTGTCAAGTTTGAAGACCTCTGTTCTAGATCTTACTTAAAATAGGATTATTCTGATCAATTTTTAATCCCCGCACTTGAAGTTTTTTTCACAATTTCAAATTTCCTTGTGTATCCAATAGATCCTTATATTTAATCATTTTAGTGATAGCCAGATTATTTAGGTGAATCATTGCCTCCATTGTTGAAATCCAAATTGGTATTTTTAAAAAGTGTTTTTTCTGTATTTTCTTCCAATTAGTTAATAATGAGCCTCTGCTTAGGTGTCTGTGAAAATATTTCTGACTAGTTTTCCCTACATCCCATAAAAAAGCATGCCACCCCCTTTGCAAGTCATGGCCTTCTAAGAATAATATCCTTTTATGGGTTACATTCACCCATTCCTTTCAACCATACTAAAGAGGCTGCACTATAATACAACTCCCAATTTGGAAGTGCCAGCCCTCCCCTGTTCTTCATATCCTGCATTGCCTTTAAATTTATTCTAGTTTTTTTCCCTTGCCAGATGAATTTTACAGTTATTTTATTAAATTCTTCAAACAAATTTTTTTGTGTACTTTGATTGGAATCGTCTGAAATATATATAGGAACTTTGGAAGAATATTCATTTTAATAGCAGCAATCCTGCCTAATAATGAAAGTTGCAGCTTGCCCCATGTTTCTAAATCCTTCTTTACCTGTTGCATCAATTTATCATAATTATTTTCCTTTAGTGTCTTACAATGTGCTGTCAACCATATTCCTAAGTATCTAACTTTCTTTATCAGTTGTGTCACCACCACCACTGTTTTTCTGTTAAATTTTTAGTCATTAATTTTGTTTTCTTCCTATTAATTTTAAGTCTTGCTACTGCTCCAAATTGTTCTAATTCATTCATCAATTTCTGTCCTCTTTCTATTGGTTCCTCAATGCAAGAAATCATATCATCCACAAACGCTTGCAACTTATATTCTTCTTTCTTGACCTTTAATTCTGTTATGTCTGGGTTCTGTCTAATTTTCATTAGTAATGCTTCTAATGATAATATGAAGAGCAGGGGTGAGAGTGGGCAGCCCTGTCTGACTCCTTTTTCTATTTTTATTGGGCGGGTATATTCCCCGTTTATTATAATATTAGCCTGTTGTGTATCATAAATGGTTGTTATAATATTTTCAAATTTGGTGCCTAAATTCATATTATAATTTTTTTGGGTTAAAAATTGCCAATTTAAATTATCGAAGGCCTTCTCTGCATGTAAAAACATAAGTGCAATTTGTTTTTCGGGGTGGGCTTCATAAAATTCTAAGACATCTAGTACTATTCTTAAGTTGTTCCTGATTTGTCTGGTCGGGAGAAATCCATTTTGATCTTCATATTTAACATTCTTAAATCTTGAAGATTTAACATTCTCATTTAACATGCTCATTTAACATGAGATTTAACATGAGATTTAACATGCTCATTTAACATTCTTTTTAGTCTACTTGCTATGATAGAAATGAATATTTTGTAATCAGTATTTAACAGTGAAATAGACCTATAATTATGTATAGATCGGGGATCCGAATCCTCCTTCGGGATCAGCGAAATCAATGCCCCCCCTCCGTGAGTCCGGCATCCTGGCTGCCAATAAGACATCATTAAAAACTTCCACCATAAAAGGTCCTATTTGTTCTGCTATTGCCTTGTACAGCTCCCCTGGAATCCCACCTGCTCCCGGGGATTTATTGTTTTTCTGGTTCTCTATTGCTGATTTCAATTCAAACCAAGTAATGTCTTTGTTTAATAATTTGTCCATTTCTTCCCCAATTGCTTTATTCTTCATTTCATCAAAATAGTTTCTTATTCTATCTTCATTAACTTCTTCCTTTTTATATAACTCTTCAAAATACTTATGGGCAATTTCTTTTTTCTGTTCTATCTCCTGTTGTATATCCCCCTTTCCATCTATTAGCTGGTATATCAACTTCTTCCCCTTTTTTTAGTCTATATGATAGTCATCTCCCTGGCTTATTAGCATGCTCAAAATAAGTTTGTCTAGTTGTATTCAAAATTGATCAGTGGGCATATCTTCAAATTCAAAGTAGATATAAACAGGACGAGAAAGAATTTGGAATTAACAATAAACTCCAGCAATTAGACAAAATTTTATTAGGATCAGGCAAAAAAAAATATAACAAAATTTTATAATTATTTATTAGAAGCAGAATTAGAAGAAGAAATTGTAAAAGGGAACATGATGGCCTGGAGTAGGCATATAGGATGTAGCATCACCATAACAGAATGGGAAAACGTCTGGGGTAGAAATAAAAAAATTACAAAATCGGTAGCATACAAAGAAAACGCCTATAAAATGTTTTATAGATGGCACCTTCCTCCTTCGGAATTAGTGAAGATGCACCCCAATATGAGTCCGAATTGCTGGAAATGCAAAAAAACAAAGAGGAAACTTTTTTCCTCTTTTGTACAGGTGGTGGTCCTATACAGAAGCTCAAAAATATTGGCAGAAAATTAGAAATTGGCTGGAAGAAATGACAAGAGAACAGATGGAATTCAAACCAGAGTCCTTTCTCTTTGGGATCTTTGATAAACAAATATATAAAAAAAGTGAAATATATAATAATATACATTTTGACAGCGGCCAGATTGGCTTTTGCACAGTGTTGGAAGCAGCCTCATGTTCCATCAGAGGAGAAGATCATTCAAAAAATTTCAAATTGTGCAGAAATGGACAAATTAATTTTGGCATTAAAAACTAAAGACACTTCAATATACTACAATTAGCTGGAACTGCTGGTACAAACGGATAGACCAAATATAGACTTCACACTAAAAGACAAAAGAGGAAAGGATAAATCCATAGTAATAATACACAGATATATGTAAGGATTAAGGCCCTATCACACTGCCCAACGGATGCAAAACGGACACAATGGACGAGCAAAATGTTCCATCCGTTGTTATCCGCTCTCAAAAGGGGCAAAAATTTGCATAACCAGAGTGGATAACACGGATGCGGGGAGGATGCAGAGCGGATGGAAAGCGGATGCGGAACGGAAGCCTAGCGGATGGAAGTGGATGAGAGCGGATGGCACATCCGTAGGGCTTCCGGGGGGCCTCAGCAAAATGGACACGGAACGGATACAGCGGATGCACAGTGGATGCACAGCGGATGCACAGCGGATGAAGCGGATGCAGAGCGGAAGCCAAGCGGATGCACAGCGGAAGCCTAACTGATGCCTGGCGTTAATTGCGCATGCGGGGGGGGGATGCATTGTGTAAGCCACGCAGACATAAAGGGAAGCAGCTCGCACGTGGCCAGAATTTGGAGGAAAGACCTGCTGAAGGATACATCGAGTCCTTGCCTGCCCTGCCTGCATGCCTGCCTGCAAGCCTTGCTGCCAGCCTTCCTGCCAGCCTGCCTCTAAGCCTCCTGGCCAGCCTCCCTGCCAGCCTTGCTCTCTGCCTGCCTGCCAGTCTTGCTGCCAGCCTGCCTTCCAGCCTCCCTGCCAGCCAGTCTGCCTGCCAGCCTTGGTGCCTGCCTGCCTTCCTGCCTTCCTGCCAGCCTTCTTGCCAGGCTTCCTGCCAGCCTTGGTGGCAGCCTTCCTGCAAGCCTTGGTGGCAGCCTTCCTGCCAGCCTTGGTGCCTTCCAGCCTCCCTGCCAGCCTCCCTGCCAGCCAGCAACCATGGGGAAGAAGCGAAAGCCTCAGCAACCTACCGCCATCCCTGCCAAGAGGGACAGGGCCACCCTCCCACCCCCAGACCCTGACTCTGCTTCTGCTGGGGCTTCTGCTGCTCGGGCTCACTCTTCTGGTGCTGGAGCTTCTGCTGAAGCTGCTCCTGGCGGTGGTGCTTCTGCTGCTACGTACTCTGCTGAAGCTGCTCCTGGTCCTGCTGGTCCTGCTGGTCCTGCTGGTCCTGCTCGTCCTGCTCGTCCTGCTCGTCCTGCTCGTGCTCCTGGACTTGCTCATACTGCTCGTGCTCCTGGTCTTGCTCATCCTGCTCGTCCTGCTCGTGCTCCTGGTCCTGCTCGTGCTCCTGGTCCTGCTGGTGCTGCTGGTGCTGGTGCTGCTGGGGCTCCTGAGGCTTACTCTGCTGCTGATGATCCTGGTCCTGCTGATCCTGCTGCTGCTGCTGCTGATGACGATGACGATGATGATGATGATGATGATGATGATGATGATGATGATGATCCTGCTGCTGCTGCCACTGCTGCTGCTGCTGATGATGATTATAATCCTGCTGGTGATGATGATGATGATGATGATGATGATGATGATGATGATCCTGCTGGTGCTGCTGGTGGTGGTGGTGTGGAGGAGCAGCCCCTACCACCTGGGAGCCCCTCTGATGAGGGCCCATCTGGTCCTGCCAAAGGTGGGGATGTGAGAGGAGGCAATACTTCATTGAGGAGGAACACGAGGATGAGGTGCTGGAGTGGCTGAGAGAGAATGACTATCTGTGGCAGAAGGGACACCAGCTGTACAGGGACACCAAAATGAAGCAGGCTGCTTGGAGAGAGAGGGCGGAGAGTATGGGTTACACTTCGGAGGTGCTCCTTGGCTGGTGGAAGCACATGCACACCAGGTACGGGAAGCTGCACCTGAAGAAATCTGGCCAGGCCACGGTTAAGCTGACAGACAGAGAGACCTACGTCATGGCCAGGTGCAGCTTCCTGGAGGGTGAGATCCGCCACCGAGGAGCACCAGGAGTCCCTCTCACAACCCTCTCTCTCTGGCAGCCTGCTGAGAGCCAGTCCTCTTTCGGCCGAGAGTCAGTCCCTGTCTCCAGGCAGGTTTCTGTGGAGCATGCCATGGCGGAGAACCCGCGGACAGCTGTTGTAACCGTCGTGGAGCGCGTGGAGGACTCCCTGGTGTGGTGGGAGAAAGGAGACATCGAGTCCACCACAGTCGTAGCCGCATCCACCCCCCCCAGCTCCGCCTCCACAGTAAGGCAGAGAGCCAGACCGCAGGAGGAGCAGAGCCACACTGTCCTGCTGGAGATCAGGGACACCATCCGCACCAGTATAGATCTCCTCTCTCAGCTGGTCCACACCGACTCCTCATCCTCCAACCGCAAGCCCTTCCTCACCTATGTCAACCAGACCTTCAAGAACATGGAGGAACCCCAGTACCAGGTGGTGAAGGACCGGATCACTGAGCTGCTTCACAACCCTCCTGATCCAGAGGAACCTGCTCCCACCCAGTCCAGGTCTGCTCCTCCACCTCCACCACAGGTGATGTCCCTCCCATTCCAAGGCTTCACACAGCCCCTCACCTACCAGGGCTACGGCTACCAGGAGGTCCAGCAGCACAGGCAGCAGCCCTTCTCAGTCCAGGCACAGAGTCATTGGACAACACCGTTGCCACCGGTTCCACTGATGCCGATGCCACCCACGACAATGATGCCACCGACGACAGCGATGCCACCCACGCCAGTCCTCACCCAGCTGCAGACAAGACAGCCCCACTACACTACTCCTTCCTCCATCCCACAGCCAAGCCCGGCCTCAGTACATCTCTCATCAGTACTGGGGCTGACATCCCATGGCATGGAGGAAGGACCTCTCAGCATCGTGGGTCTGAGCCAGCTGTCTGAGAGCTTCCTCAACACACCGTCCCCTCTTGTCCTCTCGGGGCCAGGCACCCCAATGATGATACAGACCAGCACTCCAGCACCACCCACCTCCACAGCACCTGGACCCTTCACCCCTGAGACTGGGGACACCTCCGAGTGATCAATAAGAGTGCCAGAGACTGGGTAGCTGGCTACCTGTGGACTTTATTTGGACACTTGACTTGGGTCATTTTTCTTTTACAGCTTGTTGTTCAATAAGGTTTATCTTTGATTCACACACTTGCTTCATTTCTTTTTTTTTTTTTGTAATAAAGTCTTGGTGGAAACTTTTAGAATTGGTTTAAGCCTTTACATGCTTGTGGGATGAGTTAAGATTGCAGTGGGATGGGCAGGGATATCTGTGGGATGGATAATAGCTGTGGGATAGATAAGCCTCCAGTGCAAGCATAGAGGCAAGCATAGTGGGTCAGCCCTCCCAGGTGCCACACCTTTGGCCCTTTATTATCAATAACAATGTAATCATTGATCCACACATTTCAACATGAACACAACTCTTTATGAAATGCCCTGTTCATTGTAGGCTGACCCAACATACTGTCTTGCCACTCCACTGCTCCAGCTGGGGAGTTGCACCAGTGTCTCAGGAGGTTGCGCTGCTTTTTCCCTTCATGTGAGGCTCTGTTGGGGCCTTGCACATCCTGAGTGTCTATCAGGTTTCGCCCTTGCCTCCATTCCCCAGGCTCCATGTCCCCATTGCCTTGCTGTAGGTCCACGAGCCTGTTCTGCAAGACTGGGTAGCGGGTGCACATGAGATTGTGCAGGATGCAGCAAGCTTCCACGATTGTCCTCACGGTCTCTGGGCGATGCTGCATGGTGGTGAGAAGTACCTGGAACCTGTTGGCCAGGATGCCAAAGGCGTTCTCCACCACCCGCCTTGCCCTGGACAGCCTGTAGTTGAAGATCCTCTCTTCATGGGTGAAGAGTCTGGAGGTGTAGGGCTTCATGAGGTAGGTTCTGAGGGAGAAGGCGTCATCCCCCATGATGAAGTAGGGTGCATCTTGCGTGTCGTTGGGCAGGGGGTCTGGATCTGGGAAGCCCACAATGAAGTTGCCTTCCAGCCCCTCCTTGAGGTCACTGGCGTTGTATACCTGGGCATCTGAACATGAGCCGCTGCCTGAAGCATCGATGTACATGAACTTGTAGTCAGCATCGACCATGGCAAAGAGGACGATGCTGAAGAAGCCCTTGTAGTTGAAATAAGTGGAGCCCGACTTGGATGGTGCTTTGCAGGCCACGTGCTTGCCATCTATGGCTCCAACAGTGTGGGGGAAGTTCCACCTCTGATACCACTGCTCTGCAACTCTCTTCCATCCTTCATCAGTGGAGGGGCACTGGAGGAGCTCCTGCAGGTATTCTTCGATGATGGCCTGCACCACTTCTCTGACCACAATGCTGATGATGTTGTGTGGCACCCTCCAGCCGTACTGCATGCTGCTGTAGGTGGTCCCTGAGGCCAGGTGGCGTAGAGTGAGTGCCACCTTGAGCCCAGGTTCCAGGCTGGGCCGGAAGTTGGTGTTTGCTTTGGTCAACCTGGGTGTCAGCTGCTGCACAACTTCGTCAAACATGGCTGGAAGCATCCTCATGAAGTTCTGGAATGCCCGAGTGTCTTCGTTCCTGAGCTCCACCATCAGCTTGTTGTACAGTCCGTACTCTGCTCTTCTCCTGATCCATCTTCGGACCCAGATGCTTCTTGGCCGCCTCCTTTTCTTCCCGTAGTAGAGTTTACAGAGCCTGTAAATGGCTTCGTACTGTTGCAGAAGGATGGTGGCTGCCAAAAGGACTGTACGATCCACGGTGGACATGACTGGATGCTGTGGAAGAGGAAGAGTCAGATGAAGGCTGCAGAGATCTGCACAGCTGGGCTGCTGGGCTGAAAGTGAGATGCAGACAAGTTGCTCCCCCTTTTTATAGGCAGTATAGGTGTCCCTTTGCATCCTCTAGGCATCCTCTAGGCATCCTTAATATCCAAGATAAGTCCCCTCTGCAAACGTTTTTTCCGTTTTAAACGCTTTGTTTCCGTGCTGCATCCGCTAGGCATCCGTTCTGCATCCGTTCTGCTTCCTCCCTGCGTCCGAGCGGATGCGAGTTGCGCGGATGCAGAACGGATGCCTAGCGGATGCCTAGCGGATGCAGAACGGACGAATTGGATACATTTTCCATGCAAAAGTTTTGAGCAGCTCAAAACTTTCTGAGCAGATGAAATGTCAATAAACGGATGTTGGATGGATAGAGAGGAAGCAAAACGGAGGCAGTGAGTACATCGCATTTTGCAACGGATGGCAAGCTTTTTTGTCCATTTTACATCCTCTTTGCATCCGTTGGTGCAGTGTGACAGGGGCTTTAGGTATGTGTATATGGCATAAAATAAGGATAAAAAAGAGGTCTTGCAAACTGTTGAATATGAGAATGTTTTTAATTGTTTTCTATTTTTTTCTATTTTCTTCTCCCTTTCTTCTTTTTTTCTCTCTTTCATTTATGTATGTGTTGTTGGTTTGTTTTAATTGTAAAATCAATAAAATTTATTTAAAAAAAATAAAATAGGATTATTCTACAAGGGTTTTGTAGGCCAAGGAAGATGCCACCTATGATATGTTCCTCTATTTATATTGTTTATATTGTTACTTTAGAGTAGATATTGTAGCAGTGTGTTTTGTTGAATTGTAACCGATAGTAATTACCAGAAGTTGCTGAGCCATGGCAGTATATAAATTTTGGAACTAAAAATAAAGAAACAAAACATTAAACTTAAAATCATCCTACACTCAGGATATATGAGAAAAAAAGTGATATGCAAAAGAGAATTCATCTCGCTGATCATTTACAAGACTTCCTTAATAGAAGCATTCCAAGCCGCCTTGAAATATTATTACATTTCTTTCAGTGCACTGACTGCAATCTGCAGTAATTTTTCTTTTGCATTCTTTACTTATAGTCGGAGTATATTTACATATTCTATGTACATCCATGCAGGAGAACTTGGCACGAAAGATAACAAATAAATACTTGGAGAATAAATAATGAAATGTCCTGTAGTTTTAGATCTAACTGGTAATGTTCCTGCCAGTGGAGAGATACAACATGTGGAGTTGCTGAATACTGGACTGGACTGAAATGCCACCTTAGATATCATGGCTTCAAAGCCTCTTCATTCAATTAATATATTTCAGGATTGGGATCCAATGAGATAGAAATTTTCTGGCTGGTTTTAATAATAGGGACTGAGAAGAGCTATATAGGTAGTTCCTTTAAAGTTATTTGTGCATCAACCAGTTCATGAAAGCCAATGTCAATATTTATTACAATCAAAGCCCAAAACAAATTCAGTTCTTTATCCAATTAAAAATTCTAGAATAAAATTGTGAACGACAAAGTCAAGAGAAGTTGGAAATGATAAATGTTCTCTCATTTTAAGGTTGCTCTGTTCACATTCCCTCTGAACATTCTTTACAACTGCAGAACTATGCTGACTGGAACAAGTATCAAAAGGAGATTGAAATCCACTTTCAGCTAATATTCTCTTGAGTTGCCTATTTCAAGCAATGCTTTATAAATGTTCTGTATACAAATGTTGAAAATATATATAGGTATTTTGATTGAGGCTTTTTCTTTTCTTTTCTTTCTCTTCAAAAACAGAAAGAAAACACCTGTTCAGGAACCCAGCATGGAGAACCACAGTCTTAATTAATGAATAGCATCAGAATTCTCATTTAAGACAAATCAAACGTACTTGAGAACCAAATTTGGAATGTAAATGATGCAATCAAATTTTGATTCATCCTGCCATGCCATGCAGAGAAGTACAATTCAATTCAAATCAAATACTTTGCCTGATTTACATATTTGACATGTTTGACATATGTTGTAGCATAACATTTATTTATTGTAGAAAGACCACAAAAAGACTGTTTTGATATTTTCATGTTTATATTTTCATTACTTACGTTATTTTATTTTTTTCTAGTCCACTGTGATAAGCTACATGCACAAATACCTACATACACATACACACACAAACACACACACACACACAGAGAGAGAATATTGATGACAACATTTTAAAAAATGCAACAACAACAACAAAAGGAAAACAACTGATAAATGGTAGTTACATAGTCAAGGAAAAAAATAAGAAATATTGTTGTGATTCAAATAAACTAAAAACAGGAAAAAAAGAAAACAAACTAATTAATAAAAAGGCAAAAATATCCATAAAATATCTATTAATTTAATCCTTAATCTTCTTGTTAAGTCTAGACTCTAGACCATAGAGCAACCTATAGCTTTATTCCTCCTCCCTCAAAACCAGATATTCCACCTTCTTTTGTATTACACTAATGTATGGTGCATTATACTTTGTAACCAGTGAAACTAAATTTTCTACGCACTTTCCAATGGACATTATTTGCAACCCTGTCATGACATTATTTACACACTGAACAATTTAACTCTAGCCACTAATTAGATAGTTTACTCTTTCATCTTTACTTTTCATCTTTAACTTTATGAATTGGCATTGTCATCAATATGTTTAGGCTTGGTTTCTGTTGATATAGGTTTGCAGGGCTAGTCTTGATTTGCTATCATTGTTCCCTTAGTTTCTTGTTTTTTTTAAAGTGTTCCATATTTTAATCGCAAGCATCTTAGAGTTGGATCCTTTTTCTTTAATATCATGCATATTTTTTTAAAACCATGGAGCAATTTTCCCTCCAAGTACAATCCATCTTTGAATTCTATTTCTTGCATTGTGATTTAACATTTCTTTTCTTCAGGAGTCTTTCCTTACAAACTAGTATAAGACAGAGATGCTTTTCCACAAGTACATGCATTCAAACTATGTTTTTATTCTTCCACGGTTTGTTTCACTTCACCACCACCTCTATTTCTGGATATGTCTAATCTGTCAGTGTCACATCTTGGATGAAGAGCTTGATGAATGACCATCAGTTTTCTTATTTTCCAATCAAGATCATCCGATTTGGCTTGCATCCAATAAATTATCCCTTTGGTACATCTAATTACAATGACTGCCCAAGTATTTATTGCTTTGACAATGTTTTTTCATTCACTTTAGGTTTAAAAAAAAATTTTTGGGACCTGTTTGATAGAATTTGAACAACTAGTCTTTTTTAATTTGGCCATGCAATAAATCAGACATGTCCATTAATCCTAACTATTGGTATTCTTCATTAGGCACCAGGTGTCTAATGGCATTTTCATTCATTAGCTGTAGCCCATCATCTACAATCTTGCCTCCTTTAATTACCGAACTAGCACATTGGTCCAGGTCAAATTCCATTCCTCTGTTTTCACTACATACGTGGACAGTATATAATAGAGGGTTGAGTTGAGCTTTTGACTTACCACGTAGCTTTAGGTCATCCCTAGAAAGCAAATACTATAGTTTGTTTGGAGGCTTTGTTTTGTACTTTGGTATCCACAGCAGTTCACTTGTCAGCTGGAAAGCTGGCAGCCCGGGGTTCAAGACTCAAGCACCACACAATAGGTAGAGCTCCTATTACTTGTCCCAGCTGCTGTCTGCCTAGCAGCTTAAAAATATGCAACTTCAAGGAGATGAATAGGTACCATTTCGGTGGGAAGATAACAGTATTCTGTGTGTCTTTGGCATGTAGTCATGCTGGCTCTGTGACCATGGAAAATGTTTTTGGACAATGCTGGCTCCCTTGGCCAAGAAATGGAGAGGAGTACCACCATTTAAAAGTCAGACATGACTGCAAGGGAAATATTTAGCATTGTCTTTTTTATCCACAGACAACTTTGTATACTTTTGAGTGAAATCATTTGGCAGTAATTGTGACCATGAATCCTCTTGAGATATACCTTGGTTTATTTATGCTTCTCCCATTTTCTTCCATTTAGGATAAGGTCAGTTTTCCATGTTGCCAGTGACCTTTCCAGGAATCTTGTAATGTTTCTCCCCATTCCAAAAGTGTCCCATCATTTTCAGATCCAAATGTGGGGAATGTGAGTCCAATATTGTCTTTCACATCCATTACAACCTTTGTTTTAATTTCCTTTGAGGCTTTTAAAGGTCATTTTGTCAATTAGGAGCTGGTCTTTTGTGCCACCTGCATTTTGGCAACTGTTGTTTTATTGGAAAAATGACATTTTGCTTCAAACAATCACGTGTTATAATTCCAAGAAACAATGTGAATGCAGCAAGTAGGCAAGTTATAGGGTGGTAGTTGTCAGGATCCTGGCATTTCTACACCAGGTGTCATCCAGTCTTCAGTTTTGATTTACAAACAATGTACACTGCAAATGGGTTGTGTGGTGCACTTAGTTGGGACCCTCAGTTGGGGTCTTTTGGAGAGGAGTGGTCATTCTAAGAACAATACTTTCATGACTGCTTTCGATTCAGGTAATCCTCAATTTAAAGATAATGGACACTGCAAATGGAGCCAAGCTGGGCATCCTGGAGTGAGGACGAGTGCCAGAGGAGTAATACCTCCTTTAAAAAAAAAAAACACCTTGGTCCAGCTGGCCCAGCTGGTAGCACCTGACAAGGGCCCCTTTCCAGGGTTACAGGAGAAGATGGTCAACAGCTTTGAAGGCAGAAGAGGGCTTTATGCCCCAACAGCAGATAAAATGGTAGAACCATCTTCTAGGAGAAGGGAAACTCTGAATTCAAACCTTCACTGCTTTGTGGCTATATCCATTGTTGGAAAAGGCTTCAGGAGTCAACCTCAAGGCAAAATCCAGAGCCGGAGTCCTGGAAGCAGTTCGTGAATGTGTACAATCATGTTCTGGTAACTCCTGTGACGCAGCTGGAACTAATCCTATCGACTCTGCCATTCCATTAGATTGTTTCAGTGACATGGAGAGGAGGGATCTGCTGCTTGGGGAACAGTTTATCCTCCATATTAAATTACCCAGGCCTCATGCTCTGGAGAGGACACTCCAGCTTTGCATACAGCATGGAAACAACACGGGAAGTGGCAGTTACCGGTTTCATAGCATGATATCATAGTATATTTAGACTGAAGGATGCCAATTCAATCCTCAGTTTACAACAATTCATTTATGGACCCTTCAAAGTACAGCAGCACTGAAAACAGTGCCTTATGACCATTTCTCATACTTATGACTGTGGCACCATCCCCACAGTCACATGATCGAAATTCAGATGCTTGACAATTGACTCACATTGATGACAGCTCCATTATCCTGGGCACATGTGGTCCCTTTTTGCAACTTTCTGACAAGCAAAGTCAATGAGGAAGCCAGATTCACTTAACAACTGGGTTGGACAATTGCCGTGATTTGCTTAACAACTGTAGCAGGAAAGATTGTATGAGGCAAACATTATTTAACAATTGTCTCACTTAGCAAAGGAAATTTTGGGCTCAATGATAGTCATAAGTCAAGGACTCCCTATATCACCAAATCATCCAAGCAGCACTACTCTTACAAGATGACATCTCATCTCAGAGTTATAATCACTATTGTCATCAGACTGATTTATTTTTTTTTCATTCCTGGGAAAAGTATTTCAAATAAGTACACCTATAGATTTATTTATCCAAAGAGATATTCATTAGAATGCTTTATACAAATCCAAGGATTACTTGCTAAATCTCTTAGTCTTCAACAGATATCTCTCACTCAAACAAAGATTTTGATTTCATGCCATCCAAAGACAATTTCTAAAATAAAATAGCAGAGGGAGAAAATGATATACCCCTAGGAAAAAAAATTTGAATCACATACCAGTCCTTGTATTACAAGAAGTAATTCGGCATTTGTGGTGAGAAACAGGCATCACAAATTAATTATCCCATTTCTAAGATGGTGTATTGTCATTATGGAATAATTCATTAATGGACAGAAATATTGATCCAAAATCAATTGGCTTCTTTTTCTTCTTATTTTTTTACCCTGAAATGAATATTGGCTTTTGTGCACAAAGGCTATCAATAAATTCAATCAAAAGCAAATCATTTTCCATCTTTACTTTGTTAACAATGGAAGAGCTTGGCTCAGAAAAGAAAGCTTTCTCAGCAGGTTTGTGATGAACTATCAAGACTTTCATGGAAAATCATTCAAAGCAGTGTTATTGCAGGGATCAAAAGCTTCTTTTTTTCAAAGTAGAACGGTGGCATTACTCACTTGTTGGAAGGGATCCAGGCCAGTATCTTTCACTGAGGTAGCATTTCTGGGGTGTGAAAATGCTATCAGTCTTGCTAAGTGTAATGGACCTAAAGTTCAACATTTCTGAAACAAAATTATTTCATGACGATGATCTTAATCAAAATCTCTTCTTTTGCTAACCATGACCAAATGTAGGACAGAAGCAAAGTTCAATGCAGCACCAGTCCCATAAGTCTTGTAAGTTTGCAAGGAAGAATTGCAACCTTAACTGATGTCTGACAACTATAGATACTTTATTGCATCAGGTGTGAACAACCAGATCCACGCATGCAGCATTTGAGCTAACTACTTTATTGCGTTCTGCCTATAATACAGGAATCTCCCTCATCTGCCACGCTACTCCTGGGAACAATGAGATAAGGCTTCAAGGAACTTGGTGAAAGTGGTAGCCTCGCACTTGATCCATCCTCCTGCCAGAAAAGCTAAATAAAAACATTTAGCAGTTCCTGGATAAAAATTGGATAAACAGCCAGTGATGGCTTATCTTACTCTCCCTATGAAATTCTCAAAGATGTTTAGGTGGTGATAAAATCTTGGACTACAGAACAAAATGGAAACACAAACAGTATTATACCTACCAGAATAGCAATAGCATTTGGACTTATATACCAATTCATAGTGTTTTACAGCCCTCTCTAAGCAATTTACAGAGTGAGCCTCTTGCCCCCACCAATCTGGGTCCTCATTTTACTGACCTCAGAAGAATGGAAGGCTGAGTCAACCTTGAGCCGGTCAGGATCAAAACTCCTGGTAGTGAGCAGAGTTAGCCTGCAATGCTGCATTCTAACCACGACATCACCACGGTTCTATGGAAGCCATGGAATGGAATACCACTGTTCCATGCATGTCCCTGGTCATAAACAGTATTTCAAATAAGGTTCTGACTAGTCCTCAATGTTTTGCCTTCACACTCTCAAAAGCATGTTAGTAATTAGGAGAGATTGGACTATATTGGGTTTTTTTTTCCAGAGCAAATGAAAATAACAAAGGTAAAAGTTTCCCTGTCCAGTTGTATCTGACTCTACAGCACATGTTCCATTTCTTAACCAACATTGTCTGAGGACATTTCCGTGGCCATGTGACCAGTATGACCATATGCCAAGGTGCATGGAACACTGTTACCTTCCCACTTAAGTGGTACCTATCTACTTAATCACATTTTCAGGCTTTTGAGCTGCTAGGTGGTCAAGAACCGGAGCAAGGAATGGGAGCTCACCCCTTCACGCAGGGCTCGGGTCTCGAACCTGGCCTCTTTCACCACTGAGCCAGCATGCTCCATTTGGTAGCATGTGTATATAAAGCCTTCCCCAATTAGCCTTCTTCATGATGTTGTGATTGCTGCCATTGTTAAAGATGAAGGCCATAGAAGAAATCCATTTTAGGAACAGCTGGATAGGGAAGGCTGGTATAGTCTGAATCCTATTTTTAAGAAGATCACTTAAGCTTGAGAGTGATAACTGCAGAGTTCTACAGAAGGTTAAAAAGCAGCAAGTAATCATTTTTCTTGATCAGAGTGGTTTGGTTAGCCAAGATAATTGATGATCTTTTGCAGCATTTGCCTGATACATGTGCTATTACATCCATTCCATTTGCAGTTTTTATAGGTGCAAGAAAAGGCTCTCCTAATAAGCCATTTTTCTTCTTTTGTCTTTTTCCCCCTCCCTGTTAAACTTGTCAATGATTTAAATAATGGCACCCTGAAAATTGGCTCTTCCAACCAGTAGTTTTCTGATAAACACACACACAGACATACATACGCACACACACACAGACACACAGACACAGAGAGAGAGAGAGAGAGAGAGGGAGGGAGGGAGAGAAAGAGGCTCCAACGTAGAATGTGCCTTTTTAGATAATTCAACCTGAAAGGTTAAAAGGTTGGGGGGCTGTTATTACATCGAATCATTCACGTGGCCAAAGCGAAAACCCCTTTGTGTACTTAGTGGGGGTCAAAGGTGGCAAATTCAGGAAATGGAACAGATGCACTGCGGAGCTGCCCCGGGGCAGATCATTTGTAAATGCTGCCAATCCCTTCCATCAAAGCACGCATTTTAAGCGTCATATTTACTCTACAGCTTCATCTGGCAAAGTTTAGGCAATGGGAAAAGCCATGCTGACCCTGCCTCTATTTAACATCTTTAACCATTTATGAGCAGGGGATGAATATTTCATTGAGTCATGCTTTAAAGGAGAGGAACCAGACTCTCTGCCAGTGCAGAGAAAACAAATGTTCATTAGCTTCATGATTTAACATCTAAGACCCACAAAATATGGCAGGAGCAATAATAAACATACATAATTCTGCTCAGGGTTTTGGCATGGCAAGGCGAAAAGATATTTAGAAAGCCCTGTGTTTGAATCAGAGGTGGTATTCAGCAGGTTCTGACCAGTTCTGGAGAACCAGTAATGGAAATTTTGAGTAGTTCAGAGAACCGGCAAATGCCAGCTCTGATTGGCCCTGGCCCCATCCATTCTTTGCTTCCCATCGAGTCCCAGCTGATCGGCTGGGTCTTCTTTGGTTGCCCTGCCCAGGAGAACAGAGCTGGAAAGCAGGTTAGTGGGATGGGGAGGGAATGCAGATTTTGCAGTATATCCTTCCTCTGCCATGCCCACCTAGCCACAGCCACAGAACCAGTAGTAAATATTTTTTGAATCCCATCACTGGTTTGAATGCATAACAATCTTCATCAGATTATTATTTTTTCACACTTCAGGCATCAAAGACACACAATTATCGAAAACATAATCGACACAAAGAGCATGGGATATTTTAAAATTTTGCATTGCCTTATTTGTAGCCCCTTGTTCTGACCTGGGCTTCCCAAGATCATGAATCAGACTCTTCATCCCAACAAAATCCCTTTTATTTGGGTTAAAGGGAATTCCTCTCCAGCAAAGTCCCAGCAAACAATCTTTCATGAGATTTCACAACTGCAGACCTTTATCAGGCTTGGAGAGTTGCCAGGCCAACATCTGCCAACACCGTGCTATAGCAGAAATTACTTGGCAAGAAGTCAGGAACAGATCTTCACCCTAATAAATTGAACTAATTGTCTCCTGCAAACACCACTCCCCCTTCGCTCCTCTTTACTCCCAATGGGAGGGGCCATTCACTGTCCACCTGTGCCCTTACTCCCGAGTTGATCCTTGTTCCTTAACTGTTCCCTTCTCCTGGCAGCTCTGTGCATGCATACCCTGGGAACAGGCTCCAGCTGTTCTTCCGCCCCACTGATCTCCAACTCTGAAGGCAGCTGATAACTGTCAGATGGCCCTGGCCCCATCTCTGCCTCCAATGCAAAGCCCTCGTCAGAACCTTTCCCAGACTCCAGGATTGGCCCATGTTCCTCCCCAACCTCGTCACTGTTCGAGTTTGCCACCATCTCCGCTGGCCGCTGGTGGGCCACAACATCCCTCATTGTCTAAGAAGTTCAGATTGAGAAGCTGTAACAGACTGAACCATTGATCTGGGATCCAACATTTGCCAAATGTATCACCCAATATTAAAGCTGTGAGACCCTTGGTGTTCTCTATTTTCTTGCAGACATTTCATTATCAAACTAGGCAGCATCATCAGTGCTAGTGGGGTTTAACAGCAAAACATCTTCAAGAAAAGCAACCAAGCTCAGAGAGCAGCAAGAACCCTGCAGTTCAACCCTGAGCTCAGCATATTCCCTTCTATCAACATGAAAGCTGCTTTTAAAACAGATCCCTCCAGAAAAATTCCAATACTTGCCCAGATTTCACTGGGATTAAATAATAACTTTCAAGTTAAATCCAGAGAGGAAGAGAATCCTAAAGCAGCAACCGGTGACTAATTAAATTAAATCCATTTTTCCTAATAGATAATTGTAATTTAGGCAAGTCAAGATCTTGAGGGATGCCTGTGCCAACTAAAGTTATTTAATAGACTATCAGTTTGTTTCATATAATGAAGAAATATATAAAGAGGATGACCATCTGAAATATAAACAAATTTGAGAGTTAAATTCACATCATTGTGTTCATCTTACAAATATTCAAAGGAATTCTGGACAATTCTGCTAGATATTTTTCCCCAATTAGGACAAAATAAGAGATAAATTCAAATTTACGAATTGAGAAAGTTATGCAGTAATTTTTATATCGAGTTAATTTTTTTAAGGAAAAATAATAATCAAAACACAACCCTAAAAATGATAACAGAGACCCAGTAGCATCAAATTCTAATTTGCTGTAGTTTACAGAGTCACCAGGCAGGATACTAAATTCAGGTACTAACAGAATGAGATAGGAATTGAAGTTCTTAGTTCATCTTTAAAAAGTAATATCCATTTCAATAGATCCCAATTACTTTCTTTCCTTTCTTACTGTGAGCTCTTAACTTTCCCAACATTTCTAATAATGTAGCAAGAAATTCTAAAGCCCGGCATGACTTGACATACACTGAGATACAATTCGAATGCAGGGATGGGCTTCAAAAATTTTAGCAACAAGTTCTCTACCCGTTTGCTGGGGGGGACGTGACCATGGTGGGTGTGACCTAGTTGGCCTCCTGCACCATAGTGGGGGGGCTGTTTTTGCCCTCCACGGGCTCCGGAGGCTTTCCTCAAGCCTCTGGGAGGGCGAAAACAGCCTCCCCTGGGCTCCAGAGGCCCTCCAAAAACTTCCAGAAGGCCCATTTTTTGCCCTCTGTGAGCCTCCACACAAGCTCTGCACTTATCTTGCACCCAAAACAGGTGGGGTGGAGACTCCTAGATGGGGTGGGAGGGGTGGGACAGGACAGGGTGGGAGGTCCAGGGTGGGAGGGGCCAGCCGGAGGGGCATTTGACAACCAAATCATATTTTTAAGACCCAAAACATGCTGCGCTGCATGTATGTGTGTGTGTGTGTGTGTTTGTGTGTACACACACACACACACACACACACACGCGATCAGACAAAAGCAGCTGATGCGATTGCACCCATTCACAGTATGAATAAAGAGTGACTGAATTTACATTTTAATGAAATTGTCCTAATCTCATACCTTCAAACCAGTAGAAACTGAAACTCGGTTTACCTTTGAAAGTCACATTTCCAATTTGCATGCAACTCTCTTGATTTGCACCAAAAGGGGAAAAAAATACTATGGATCAATATTAATATTAGCCGAATATGCAACAGAAATGCAGAAATGAATAAAAATAATGAACAGAAATGCCCATTCGTATGTGGAAACAATGAGCCAAAACACATACGTGTGCAAGATAGACTTATAACCACAATTGGCACCAAGATTTCGTTTGCTTAGCAAAGCTGTCATTATGTGAGACACCCATGGTTTTATGACATTTTTGCCAAAGTTGCAGATGATCAATAACCCCAGGATGCTGCAACCATGGTTAATACATATTGGTTGCCAAGCGCCCCAAATATGATCACATGATTCTGGGGATGTTACAACCATTGTAAATGCAAGGACAGATAGTAAATCACATTTTTCAGTGTCATGATAACATTGAGTGGTTGCTAAATGAATGGTTATACATTAAGGACTATCTGTATATAGTCTGCATATCAAATGCAGAAATTTTAGGAGAAATCTGCTAAAGCACACGTGAGAATTATCATGTAATTGGGTTTTTTTAAAGTCAGATTAATGCAAAACCACAAAAAACTAAAGACTGGAAACATGAAGAATTGAGGACTGCCAAAAACGTACAGATCCATTTGTATTTAATAGACAATAAACACAGTAACCTCTTCTTCTTTTTTTGTTTTTTTGAGATGAAGTTACACAAAGAGTGCCAGATATATCAAGTGGTGAGACACAAAATGCAAGAGTGGTAAATGCACCTTGTCAATTTGCAATGATTGTGATCTCACACGAAGTGCTAAGACCAACATATTTTGATGAAGATTTAACAGCCATTATGTTTTGCAATGCAGCGCCATTTCAAAAGAGTTTGGTGGAGACATAATTTCGAAGCAGGCCTTCTATGAAACTAGACAGGGGGCCTTGAAGTTCCCTGGAGTGCCAAACCATAAAGCACTTACCTTAGTAATTATTGCAATTCTGCCAAGCTTCATGAAATATATCTCCTCTCTGAAATTCTGCTACCATCTCAAGACTCCATGCAAGCACCTAAGTGCTTCTTGGTTGATTTGCTATATGGCTACATTTGCTATATGTATAAAATATATTATTAAAAATAAAATAAAGACCTTTTTCATGCCGAAGCCCCCTCTTAGGTAGAGAGAGGTTGTAAGAAAGAGACTGCCAAATCTCATAACCATCTCATGTGATTATTATTATTATTATTATTATTATTATTATTATTATTATTATTATTATTATTATTATTATTATTATTATTATTTTGGACTGCCCTTTGATTTTATAAAAGCTTTGGGAACTGCCAGGGTTACTCAATGCAACAGCAATTTGTTGTTGTATGCTTATAGACAACACTCTGGTTGCTACCGCTGGCCACGCATACCTCAATGGACCTAGTTCCAGGATCTCTTAGTGGCCATTTTCGCACCAGCCACAGGGGTAGCAAGTCATGGGTGGTAGGAATGAAATAAAAACTTTGCATGATGTGTGGAATTCCTGTAAGAGATGACCAGGCTGAGCCCCAAGGAAGGAGTCAAACACATCATCTGTTCTGACCCAGGCTTCATCAAACTTAATAAAACACCAACTGAATTTAAAAGTAAAACCTTTTCTAACGCAACACTGGGAATTACTTGTATTCTCAGCCAAAGCTCATTAGACACAATTCTCTGAAGTAAACTTACATCTTTCAGGGTTGTAGAAGCCTGCCAAGAAAGAGAAATCCAATTGCTTAGTATATAAACTGACAGAAATTCCAGCAAGATAAACCAGAGGTCGCAGGGCTTCCATGAGGAATCAAAATCTAATTAACTTCTTTGCTTCCTGAAAAGAGCGCGTCACCAAAGGCTGATTTTTATCCTTTATGGGAGGAGCAATCATCTCCCAGCCTTACTCCCGAGTCTTCCCTGCTGCTTCAGTTGCTCTCGCCTTCTAGCAGCTCTGCGCACATGTGCATTGGGAACAGGCTCCCTGGGTCCTCTGCCTCGCTGCTGCCAGACTCCAAAGGCTCTGAAGGCAGTGCCCCACTTTCAGATGGTCCTGGTCCCATCCCTCCATCGGATGCAGGACCCTCATCCAAATCTTCACCAGACTCCCTGACTGGTTCACTTTCGTCCTCACTGTCCGATACCTCTGCTGTCTGCAAACACGAACCACAACATGAACAGTCATGAATTCCTGCACATCCACAAGAGATAAGTCCAGCCCACTTGAATTCCTTTCTATTCTTAATTCCTGCTAGTTTCCCTTGACCGTTAGTAGTTCAGATTCTTGCAGAGAGCATAAGCTTGCAATAAATCTTTCTACTTATTTGAACTGCCCGAATCTCCTAGTTTCCCTGGCACTTGACAATTCTCTGATTTGGCAGCCTAGGTAGATACCATATCTGGTGGGCCTTCACTGCCCATGAAACATCTTCCCAGTTATTTATTACTTGCTATATTTATTTACTTCCATGATCAGAACCATCTCTACTTAGGAAGCTTCCCACTTCAACTACACTTTCACATGTATACTGCATGTGTCAAAAAGAGGGCTGTGAAAATATTTACAGACCCATCACATCCTGGACATAAACTGTTTCAACTCCATCCCTCAAAATGTTGCTATAGAGCACTGCACACCAGAACAACTTGACACAAGGAGAGGTTTTTTTTCCGAATGCCATCACTCTGCTAAACAAATAATTCCCTCAACACTCTCAAACTATTTGCTAAGTCTGCACTACTATTAATCTTCTCATCACTCCTTATCACTCATCCCCTCCCACTTGGGACTGTATGACTGTAACTTTGTTGCTTGTATCCTTACAATTTATATTGGCTGTTTCATAGTATGATTTGATTACTTATTGTACCCTATGACTATCACTAAGTATTGTACCTGATGATTCTTGATGAATGTATCTTTTCTTTTATGTACACTAAGAGCATAAGGAGCTCTCTGTGGCACTGTGGTTAGAGTGCAATAGTGCAAGATATTTCTGCAAGCCAGCTGCCTACAACTTGGCAGTTCAAATCCCTCCAGGCTCAACGTTGACTCAGCTTTCCACCCTTCTGAGGTGGGCAAAATGAGGACCCAGATTGTTGGGGGCAAGAGGCTGACTCTGTAAACTGCTTAGAGAGGGCTGGAAAGCACTATAAAGCAGTATATAAGTCTATTGCTATATGCACCAAAACAGATTCCTTGTGCGTCCAATCACACTTGGCCGATAAAAGAATTCTATTCTAATCTATTCTATTCTACTGTATGTGATTTGTTATTTAAAGTGCCTGGTTATTTTGGGTATGTTTTCCTTTTATAAATATCTATTTTACTTCTGTTTTTATTTTTCCATGGAATAAGGTAAATTAAAGATGCTAATGTTTTTGAGTCCAATCCTGGAAACCATTTAATGAATTTAAAAAAAGCTTTGAAACCATCATTTCTAGGGTTCTGCCAGATTCATTTCTATTCCAGAGAATCTTGGGATCCTAATGTTGAGAATAATATTTCAAAGTCTATATACTCACAATGCTTTCCCATTGGAAAAGCTCTCCATTTAAGTGGCTTATATTGATTTCCTTTCTTTCTCTTACATCTGACAGTGAGAGAGAGAGAAAAACATTTCCAATTCAGAGCATGGGGTTGTGTGTCTATGCACACGTGTCTGCATACAAAGACACACCAGACACCAGATCGTGTTTTATGGCTTTATTTAAATTACATGGATCAATGCCTGCTCATATTTGGTTTGGTTTTTCAATTACAGCCATCCACTAAACCAAGTTATAAGATATGCTGCTTTACAAAGATATTCTTAACTTCTCCATATGATTATAGTCATGTTTTCCAGTTCATTTGCAAGGGAAAATTGAATTTGACTGAATTTTTATCAGCTATATCCATTACCATATTGCCTACCTTTAATGGACAGGTAGTAGACTACTTGTAAGTATCTTGGCCTTCATGAAAACACATAAAGAATCTCCCAGAATGCCTTAACACATCTCTGGCTTTTATGACTAACTTGCTATCAAGCCAGTTATTTCATCCAAAGAACCGGAAAATAGGTGGTATGTGTCAGCCTTTACAGCTTTAAATTTATTATAGGGTAGTGAATTTTAAAACAGAGTTTCATTGTTGCTTGTTCTTTTCAAAAGCACGAACATCCCCTAACACAAAAGAGCCTTTGCTCTACAATTTTATACTCTCTTTCTTATCTATTATGGCCTAAATTATATTTGTAACAATGTTGTATAATAGAATATTAGGTGTTTTAGTTGGGCAGATGCAGTCCCCGTATATTGTTTCATTACATGCCCAAACAGAGAACATTTGGAATCACAACGAGCTGCCTGTTTTTATCACAACTTACTATCTTGGGCGACCAAGAGAAGTGGTAATAAAGTAACGGATTAATTCTAGGTAGGCATGAAAGAATTTTGAATACAGCATGCTCAGTTGTCCTAGAATGCTGGTGTGTGTGTGTGTATGTGTGTGTGTGTGTGTGTGTGTGAATTGAATGACCAGTTTATGATAAACAGACTGCATTTCCCTCTCTACCCTGCCGTTCTCCTGTTATTTTAGCTACATGGTGCTTTGCTTATTGGATTTTAGCACTGAACAGTTACCAGAAGCTGATATTAATTATATGCAAAGCAATTACTCTATTTTGAACACCAGCATACAGAACATACACGAAGCATCAAGGGTTTCACCCATGACAAAAATTAAGATTTCCTGTGAAACCTTTCTTAGTCCCTTCCCTAAATAATTTTAGATTCCAATTGATCGGATGTCTTATTGGAGGAAAACCAAAATATTCTACTCAGAATTTGACCCATATGAAAAATGCAGAAGAACTCTTTATCATGGCTGGTTTACAGGGCATTGGGCAATGTAGAAGTGAGGTTAAGTTGATCCCTTTCCTCCCAAGCAGATCCAGAAAACAAATCTCAAGTTCTCGGAAGGTATTTCTCCAGGACCGAGGACAGTTCACAAAGAGGGTTTCTTTGTAAATCAGCACTAGTTGGTTTTTGTGTATAAATTACGAGTTCCAATTCCTATAAACCATGACTTCTTACATCAGGCAGATTGGCTGGGGGAAGAACAATTTACTAAATCACAATTAAATATGATTCATGTTGGCTTAGCATACTACGTGACATCATTTGTTTTGCCCAAGTTAAATTTTGCAAAAACTCAACAACTATGCCTTTTTACCCCTAAAAAAAAACAATAATTGAATTTGGTGGTAGTGATTAAGATGCTGGCCTAGAAAGCAGAAGATGCTGAGTTCTAATCCTGCTTTAGCCATGAAAGTTGGCTGGGCAACTTTGGGACAATCACCAGGAGACAGTGAATTGTAGTCCTGCCTTAGGGCACAAGAGCTGGCTTGGGTGACTTTGAGCCAGTCCCTCTCTCTCAGCCTAGCCACAGGGTTGTTGTTGGGGGGGAAGAAGAAGGAATATTAGGTAGGTTCACTGCCTTGAGTTGCTTATAAAGTAATAAAGATGGGATAAAAATCAATCAAACAAATAAATGAATAGCTCTGTTGCTCATGACAAGATTCCAAACCTCATTGAGGCAATACCTTTATTAGATTAACTTGTCAAATGCTCGTATTTAGGGTGGTGCGGTTTAAATCTTCACTCAGATGCTCAGCTTTTTGTGATGACATCATGTGCTGTTCTGGTGATTAAGATAGACTTTTTCCTTAATAAAAGAAATCAACTTCTTTATTTCCTTCCACTCTATTTCTTCTTACAGTGTCAAAGAAAATCCTTCTGAATTCACTTTCTCCTTTCCACTTAACTTTTCATTACTCCCTTTGCCTAGAAATTATTTTTTTTTCCGATCTCAGTTTCCTCCTTTCTCAAAACTTATTGAAGTCCAAACTTTATCACCTGGTGCTACTGAATCCATATCTGGATTTTTGAGAGCAGCTGTTACCAAACCGTGAATCCCAAATGCTTTGGGGTTTTGCATTACATATGTTTGTGTGGTGAGGTTGGTGCATGAGTGAAAATGATTATCCCCCACTGGGTTTAACCCCCTCCCAAATACACACATGCACACACACACACACACCCTTCCAGTTTAAGCTGAACAAAGAGGGAAACTGTCATGCAAACGGAGGAAAATAGTTCATTTTTTTTAAAGGAAAAAATCTCAGCTTCGTATCCTCATATTCCCCGGCAGCTATGCCGAACCAATTCTGTATTGATCACTGAAGAGCATTTAGAGTGTCAGCTGGGGATTGTAATGGGAGGGAAGCAGGGGGTAGTTTGGAGTCAGAGAGGCTGTTGAATTCCCTGAGCTGGAGACTTAGTCAGCCATTCGGGATGCCCCAGTTATGGATGGTGTCTCTAAATCTCAGATAAATAAAAAAGCAATTTGATTTGGATAGTATTACTGTAAGGGCAAAGGAGACAATGGGGGAAAGAATAAAAGAGATAAAGCCACAGTCCCACCCCAGGGAGACTGCAAAGATTTAAGGAAAAGCATCCTCATCAAGAGGAAGGCATGGAAAAAAATCAGGAAGAAGAGGAAAACTCAGGAAACAAAGCGTAACTACATTGAAGCACATTTCAAAGGTTGATATCACGATTTCCAACCTTGGCAACTTTAAGACATGTGGACTTCAATTCCCAGAATTTCTTGGACAACCCTGCTGGCTGGGGAATTCTGGGAGTTGAAGTCCCTATGCCATAGATTTTTTTTTTTTAAAGAAAGAAATTAAAGGTAAAGAGATTGGAAAGACAGCTCATCTCCAGATCCAGGAAATACAGATAGAACAGAATAATTGTGAGTCGTTTCCGCCAACATGGCAACAGAGGGGAATAGAGAGTTTGAGGGCAATTTCCAAACCTGGATCCTTTCTCAGAAGAAGTAATCTACTAGGAGAAAGTTGGATTTTTTTAAAATTCTGGTCAAGTTGCCTTAGTTTCTTGAGAAGGAGATGAGGTTTTTCATTCCCAACTCAGGAAGCTGTGCACTGTGTGTTAACTCTGCCTCTGCAGGGTGTGAAATATAGGTTTTACATGAAAAGAGAAACATCTTAAAAGAAAAATCAGAAACTCCAGTTGCCTTTCAAATAAAAGCACCTTTGGGGAAAAAAAAAACCATGACTTGGATGAATGAGAAGTTGTCCATGGTATGTCAAGATGGTGGTTTTAGATTGAGCTGGACAACAAAGTCTGTGGGTTTACTGGCCACATTTGGACTAAGGAGACAGTTGAGAAAGTCCAGTTATCAAGACTGTGGCTGGACAGCTTCCTCCCATGGTTTAGGTGCACTTAAGTCTTCTGCCATCCAAACCAAGGTGGCCTTGGAAGACACACACACACACACACACACACCCTCAGCATCCTTTCCAAACTCCCAACAGCTCCCAGATCCAGGCAAAGAGGAACCTCGCCCGTCCTCCTTGGACGACCCCCAACCCTCCGGCCGTCGAGGGGCCTTTAAGTCCGCCTAACTCTCACCACCGTGGGGTGGGGGGGGGGAGAGAAAGATTGCGAGGGCGATCTCGTGGCGCATGCGGAGAAAGGGGCGCCTGCCTCGCTCTCCTCGCCAGAAGCAGCCAGGCTGCTTGCCGCAAATGGCTGGGGGAGGGCCGAGGAGGAGGAGGAGGAGGAGGAGGTGGGAGCGGCCGAAGTGAAGCCGCGAGGGGAGTTTGGCTGGCGGAGAGCCGCTTCGCCGCCGCCAACAGCAGCGAGCGAAAAAGCGGGTGAAAACAAGACCCAAACCGCGGCCAGAAGGAGCCAGTCAAGCCAGCCCGCTCCGGCGACCGACCGGGTCAACGACGCCGGGGCTGTGCCGCGCCACGGGCTGCTCAGGCTGGTTCCTCCCCAGCGCCGTCGGGGCTGCGAGGCGGATGCCCGGCCGGTAAGCTCGCGTGCTGGGTGGGTGTGGCTGGCGAGCCCGGGAGTTCTGGAGAGGCGGGGCAGACCCGGAGCTCTGGCGGTACCCGGGTTTTGGCGTACATGGGGATGCTGTCTATCCGAGTGGAAGGACTTTGAGGGTCCTGGCTCCAAAAGCCGGCGCGGGAAGCTTTGGGGCGGGGGGGCAAAAAAAAGAGGCGCTCGACCCTCGGAAACCGTGTTGGCTCTCCCTGGGCGTCGAGCCTCGAGTTCAGCGGGGGCTGCCCTGGAAGGACGAGCGAGGAGGTGAAGGCGAGTCCTGACTTGGGAACAAAAGCGGCGCCCTGCTGCTGGCTGCTTTGGCGTAGCGCCTTGGACTACAGTGCCCATCGCTCCCAGCTAATGGCTGGCTGGCTGAGGTGGTAACTGAGGCGCATTGGGGGAGCGCACCGCCGAGAGGGGGTAGTCGAAGCGGCCCCCTCCCCTTCCCTATCCCCAGTTCCCGGCCGAGGGTTTGTCTTGCGGATTGGATGCTCTGGCTCTTCCTTCTTTCCTTCCTTCCGTCCTCCTTCTCCGTCTGGCTTCTCTCTCGCTTTTCTTCTTCCCTTCAGTCGTGATGAATGGTCTGGCCGGAGCGGGGGGGGGGGGGGGGGGGGGAGCGGCGCGGCGATATTTTCTGTCCTTCCAGACTTTTGTCAAAGCCAGCCATGATTTGCGCATCTCGGGAGGCAGCGGTGTCTGCGTGCGTATTTGCGCACAGATCCGTAGCCCCGGATAACACCCAGGGGCTCACGCACCTCAGCCAGTCTCGCCGCGTGAACTATTCCAACTTCAGCTGAGCTGAAAATGAAAGGGAGGGGGGGGGGGGAAAGAGAAATGTTTCCTGATTTGCTACCCTGTGGGGCTTGTTTGATACGTTTAAAAGAAAAGGAAAAACCTGCAGCCGTCCCTGTACCATTTCTCTGGCCCTCTCAGCTTGCAAATAGAAACCTCTTTGCTTCTGCTCCATTACTCTGAGTAGTAAACGCAGCTCCCATGTTGGCTTGTTCCGTGCCATAAATCTTGTGCGCTCTCTGCTTCCTTCCTCGCCATTCGTTTAAAGAGGTTTTCACTTTCCAATTATTCTCGCAGCTGGGGACCCGCTAGTTCTTGGTTGAGGGGCTGAAGAATTCTTCTCCTCTTCCTCCCTCCCCCCTTTTTATTTTGCCACTTTCTTGGAGGGAGGACCCCTTTCCCACATTTTTCTCTCCTTTCTGGTCGTCTGAAAATGGGGGGGGGGAAGGATCTTTCTTTCCTTGGGGTGCCCCCCAGCCAGAGAGCGAGAGCGAGACAGAGAGAGACAGATGGATTGATTCTTAATTCAGACAGGCTCGATCACGTGTCCGTTCAAACAGGGCGTGACTGATTGAAAACCCACGGACAAAATTCCCGTGCTGGTGACTTCATCTCTTCTCTACTTTGTCTATGTCCACGCTCAAAAAAAAAAAAAGCAAAAAACCCCAACCCCCCCCCCCCCCCCCAAAAAAAAATAAAAAAATAAAACCAACCACCCTCCTTTTGGAGGGGTTTTTATTTTTTAATTTGTGAAATGAAAGCTGTGGCAAGTGGAAATACCAACCAGCGTCCAGTCTTCCTGGCCGAGATTCTCGCTGGACTTTTTATCTATTCATCCTGGCCTTGTAATATATTTGCACACCAATCTATCAAAGAGTTTGGCAGTTTTGTACGGAACTGCTTACGTTCGGGGAATCTACAGGGATGAAAGAACTCGGTGGCGCCTGGTATCCAGAGAGAGAGAGAGAGGCGTTTTATATACATTTTTCAACTGTCCAGTTGGATTTGGGAGAGTCAAACCCCTCCTGGGGGGCATTTCCAGCAAATGATCTATTTGCTTTTTAAAAGAAAGGATGAAACGGGAACCGAGGCGGATAGAAAGCTTTCAAAATGAAAGCGAGGGGATAACATGAGAATTAGAAGGCTCTTTGGCAAAACAATGTTTTGTGCACTTTTTTTTATAGGTGTAGGTATTATTGTTTCCTTTTTCTCCCCCTTGCACATGCAGCTTGGCTGGGAACACATAACCGGTTAACCCCTGGCTTGCTTGACAGGGGTTTGCTGAATAAAATAATTGGTTCGGTTTGTTTTCCATGCTTGAAAAAAAAACTGCAAAATAAAGCAGTTTGGAAAACTTGCTTAACCTAATCAAGTGAACCACATTATCCAGGTTTATAGGACATATTAAACCTCAGACTGGACTGGTTTATCAATCCATTGCTTGAATGTAGCCATTCTGTATTGGCAAAAGTTGAGTATGTTGCATAACACATAAAACACCTTACAACAGAATGCTGTCCACAAAACGTAGTTTGATTGATTGATCTGAACTGAAGGACCTGTGGCTGAGTTAATATACTGGGCTAACTTTAAGGGTTTGGGTGTGCTGTGGTCTGTAAACCATGGTTTACCACTCAGGATGAGATGTAAGCCAGGCCATCGTGGTTTGGGCTAACCAAAATTAATATTTTTAAGGCAGAGAGTGAACCTTGGTCGTGGTGCTCCCCTAAGGCTTTAAACAGGAAAATAGTTAGAAAAGTTTAAATAGTTAGAAAATCTGGACAGTTGTGATCCAAATTCTTTCTCCTTTTACAGTATCCTTTTTATTTAAAAGCACAGACTTTGTATGATTTGCTAGTAATTTTCCCTTCCTTCTCCTCCTTGCTGTCAGTCTGGTTCACACATCTATCCTGTTTAAATGTTACACCAACACAGATCTTTTTCAGATGGATTTTGATTAGCAGAGAAAGTGGGGCATAAATATCTTTTGAGTGCACCCCTGACTACCCTTTGTGCTCCCTATGTAGTTTTGGTTTCCCAGAGTAAATACAAAATGGATTGTGTCTAGCTTCATTTCTGTTTTCTATTTCATTTTCAGACCAAATTTCAATCCACAGAGCTCTTTTTTCCAAATATTCCATGCCTTGTTGTTTTGGGTTATGCAGATTAATTGGACTGGAAAAAAAAAATAGGAATTTAGAGGGAACAGAAATGATACTTAATGGTTGTGATCAGATTTCGTTATAGTGTGTATTTCTTTTCGTTATTGCCAAGACCCCTCAATGCTTCCCTTAAGGAAAAAGATGAATAATCTTGCAATAAAAATTTAGCTTGCTGCTGAGAGACCTGTTCAAAATAGCACTCTGAGGCTGTACTCTTGCATACTTTTTTTTAATAAGGCAGTAAAATGGATCTCAGTGAGACCTCCAATATTATACTCCTTCTGGTTCGAGTGGAACAGAGGTGTTTTCTTCCTCATCCTCTAACTCTAAAACATAGAGTAGGCTATCATCAATCAAATCTTTTTTTTTAAAATCTCACTGAACGAGAATGCTATTTGGGAAAAAATTAGGGTGGATTATATACGCCTGCTTTAGCTCCTGAAGGAAAGCAGAATGTACAATCAGTTGGTTATGTGCCATTAAGTTGTTTTTGACTACTAGTGACCAGATGGGTTTCCTCTATAAGGTTCTGCATTATAACTTGGCCTCCGAAGCTTCCAATGGTGTCCCCATGCCACTGTAACTGAGATCTGGCCAGTAGTCATTCTTTTCTTCTCTTTCCTTTCATCTTCCCCAGAAGAAGAGCCATCTCCAGAAAGAGAAGTCTTCATATAATGTAACCAAAAAGGGGATAATATGAGCCTGGTTGTTTGTGCTTTGAGTGAGAACTCAAAGTTGAGTTGTTCAATAATCCATTGGTTGGTTTTTGTGGTTGTCCATGGTATTCTCAAGAGTCTTCCTCAACACCAATTTTCAAGGCATCAGTATTCTTCTTATCTTGCTTCTTCAAAGTCTATCTGTTGCTTCTATAGAGTGTCACAGGGAACATCACACCTTGCATGACTGTAATTTTTGTGGTTGATTGATTCCCGTTGATAAGATATTTGTAATATACAGATTAAAAAAAACAAATTGTATTTTTAATGTTAAATGGGCCACCTGGTATTCTCCAGAAGTGGTAGCCTCAGTACCAGTGGTCAAGTTGGCTCCGAATTCTGGGAATCAGCTGGCTAATCTGGAGGCCAAGGTTGGAGAAGATTACAATATTCTATCTTTATTGGAACAACTTAGTATTATTGGATTCATATGTCATACTAAGGTACTTTTCAAAAATTAAAATATGAACTGTTGAGCAATCCATAGTAACATGATTCACATAGAAAGTGAACAAATATAATTTGCAAACTTTAGTAGCTGAGGTCAATATGTTCAAAGGTAACCCTGAATCCAAACCAAATGAGTAGTGTAGCTTCCCCTCCAAGAAGCTTCCTCAGCTCTGGCTGGCTAGTGGGGAAGCTGAAGAAGCTTCTTGGATGAGAAGCGAAACATCTTCAAAGAAAAACCAGAAAATTCAGTTGCCTCTTGAAAAAAGCATCTTTGGGATGAGTAGTGTAGCTGTTAGTTTGTTGGCCTGGAAATGATCAAAGAAGCCCCCAGAGTGATTTTGGATTCATCATCCCCCCCACAAACTATTTTAATAAGATTGTTGTTGTGAGGGTTCAATTGGAAGATGGATTTGCAACACAACCACTTTGAGCTTCAAAAGTGAAGGGGATAATACTCATTGGAAAAGGAATAACCCAGTAACCCAAAGCATTAACAATCATGGTGTGTTTTCTCACAAGGTAATCTGAAACCAGTCCCAACATGGTTTCTTGCTTAGTGTGTATAATTTCAGCTTAATGTTTTGGAGCTTATGATTGTCATCTCCAAGGGATGGAGTGGCTTGGATATCTCTCCATGCAATGCATGGAGAGTTACAATGCATGCAATGCATGTCACATAGCAACATTTGGATAGTAATGCTGTTTTTCTATCTGCTTTACTGTGTTTTTGGAAAAAAGCTTTTGCCATTCACATACAGATAGCTCTCGACTTAGTTCATTTAGCGACTGTTCAAAGTCTAGAATGGCACTCAAAATGAGAGCATTTGCACCAGGAACAAATTGCTTGTGTGCCCAATCACACTTGGCCAATAAAGAATTTTATTCTATTCTGTTCTGTTCCATTCAGTTCCATTCCATTCTCTATTCTATTCTACCCTATCCTACCCTACCCTACTCCATTCCGTTCTGTTCTGTTCTGTTCTGTTCCGTTCCGTTCTGTTCCATTCCATTCTATTCAAAAAGGCAACTTAGGCCCATTTTTCACACTTAACGATCATTGCAGTATCCCCACGGTCACGTGATCAAAATTCAGCCACTGGACAACTGACTCAAATTTATGACAGTGGCAATATCCCAGGGTCACGTGAGCCCCTTTTGCAACCCTCTGACAAGTGAAGTCAATGGGGGCAGCCACATTCCCTTAACAACCATGTTACTAACTTAGCAACTGCAGCGATTCACTTAACAACTGTGGCAAGAAAGGTTGTTAATTGGGGCAAAACTCACTTCGAAAAAATGTCTCACATAGCAACAGAAATTTTGCGCTCAGTTGGGGTCATAAGCCAAGAACCGCCTGTACTGAATGTGTTCTCGGTTGCAGAAGAAAAACCCTGCATTGTTATTTTGTAGTTATCTAGTAAGTATGGCGGGTACAAATTGCCAGTCTAACAAAGGATTTGGTCATGATACCATTCTGACTTTGTCAGAAGCTTCTGTCTCCTGCATGTTATCATTTACAAAATGATACACATGAAAGGACATTTGGTGGCAGAGATGCTGTTGTATCCTCCTAGAATTTGAAACTCACTGAGGTCTGCAATTTATATGACAAATTTTCATTTTTACTGGAATACAAGCAACTGGATTTAAAGCCCCTGTCACACTGCACCAATGAATGGAAAGAGGATGTAAAATGGAGAGAAACACTTGCCATCCGTTGATTAACACGATGCATCCGTTCTGTACTCACTGCGTCCGTTTTGCTTCCTCTCCATCCGTCCAGCATCCGTTTATTGACGTTTCATCCACTCAGAAAGTTTTGAGCTGCTCAAAACTTTTGAGCGGAAAATGTATCCAATGCACCCATTCTGCATCCGCTACGCATCCCTTCTGCATCCGTTACGCATCTGTTACACATCCGCTATATCCGCTAGGCATCCGCTGCGCATCCGCGCAACTCCATCTGCTCCAGCAGTAAACGGATGCAGGGAGGGAGCGGAATGGACGCGGAACGGATGCAGAACGGATGCCTAGCGGATGCAGCACGGAAACAAAGCATGTAAAACGGAAAAAACGTTCGCAGAGGGGACCTATCTCGGATATTAAGGATGTCTAGAGGATGCCTAGTGGATGCAAAAGGACATCTAGGGGAAAACCTATACTGCCTATAAAAAGGGGGAGCAACTCATCTGGATCTCACTTTCAGAACAGCAGCCCTGCGGTACGGACCTCTGCAGCCTTCATCTGCCTCTCCCTCTTCCACAGCATCCAGTCATGTCCACCGTGGATCGTAACAAAATCCTTTTGGCAGCTACCATCCGTCTGCAACAGTGCGAAGCCATCTACAGGCTCTGTGAACTCTACTACGGGAAGAAAAAGGGGCGGCCAAGAAGCGTCTGGGTACGAAAATGGTTCGCCAGAAGAGCAGAGGATGGACTGTACAAGGAGCTGATGGTGGAGCTCAGGAACGAAGACACTCGGGCGTTCCAGAACTTCATGAGGATGCCTCCAGCCATGTTTGACGAAGTTGTGCAGTGGCTGATACCCAGGTTGACCAAGGCAAACACCAACTTCTGGCCCAGCCTGGAACCTGGACTCAAGGTGGCACTCACTCTGCGCCACCTGGCCTCAGGGACCACCTACAGGAGCATGCAGTATAGCTGGAGGGTGCCACACAACACCATCAGCATTGTGGTCAGAGAAGTGGCACAGGCCATCATCGAAGAATACAAGGAGGAGCTCCTCCAGTGCCCCTCCACTGAAGAAGGCTGGAAGAAAGTTGCAGAGCAGTGGTATCATAGGTGGAACTTCCCCCACACCGTTGGAGCCATCGATGGCAAGCACGTGGCCTGCAAAGCTCCAGCCAACTCAGGGTCCTCTTATCACAACTCCAAGGGCTTCTTCAGCATCATCCTCTTCGCCATGGTCGATGCTGACTACAAGTTCATGTACATCGATGCTTCAGGCAATGGCTCATCTTCAGATGCCCAGGTATACAACGCAAGTGACCTCAAGGATGGGCTGGAACGCAACCTCATCGTGGGCTTCCCAGATCCAGACCCCCTGCCCAACGACATGCAAGATGTGCCCTACTTCATCGTGGGGGATGACGCCTTCTCCCTCACAACCTACCTCGTGAAGCCCTACACCTCCAGATGCCTCACCCGTGAAGAGAGGATCTTCAACTACAGGCTGTCCAGGGCAAGGCGGGTGGTGGAGAACGCCTTTGGCATCCTGGCCAACAGGTTCCAGGTACTTCTCACCACCATGCAGCATAGCCCAGAGACCGTGAGGAGGATCGTGGAAGCTTGCTGCATCCTGCACAATCTTATGCGCACCCGCGACCCAGTCTTGCAGAACAGGCTCGTGGACCTCCAGCAAGGCAATGGGGACATGGAGCCTGGGGAATGGAGGCAAGGGCGAAACCTGATCGACACTGAGGATGTGCAAGGCCCCAACAGAGCCTCACGTGAAGGGAAGAAGCAGCGCAACCTCCTGAAACACTGGTGCAACTCTCCAGCTGGAGCAGTGGAGTGGCAAGACAGGATGGTAGATGCTTAATGGATGCTTCCTTCAGCCTGTCTCATCACACGGATGAGATTGGGCCATGTATGTTTGGTTGGCCTACAATGAACAGGGCATTTAATAAAGAGTTGTGTTTATGTTGACATGTGTGGATGATTGATTACATTATTATTGATAATAAAGGGCCATAGGTGTGGCACCTGGGAGGGTGGACCATACAGTCCCACTATGCTTGCACTGGAGGTTTATCTATCCCACAGCTATTACCCATCCCAAAGGTATCCCTGCCCATCCCACAGGTATCCCTGCCCATCCCACTGCTATCTTAACCCATCCCACAAGCATGCAAAGGCTTAAACCATTTCTAAAAGTTTCCAGCAAGACTTTATGAAAAAAAAAAGAAATGAAGCAAGTGTGTGAATCATAAATAGACTTTATTAACAACAAGCTATAAAACAAAAATGAGTCTCTGGCACTCCTCTTGGTCGCTCAGTCTCAGGGGTGAAGGGTCCAGGTGCTGTGGAGGTGGCTGGTGCTGGAGTGCTTGTCATCAGCTCCTCCAGAAGCAGAAACAGCAGAAGCCCCAGCCCCAGAAGAGCGAGCCCGTGCTGCAGAAGCCCCAGCAGAACCAGAGTGAGGGCCAGGGGGCGGGATGGTAGCCCTGTTCCTCTTGCCAGGGCTGGCAGCAGATGGCTGAGGCTTGCTGTGCTTCCGCATGGTTGTGGGGTTGCTGGCTGGCAGGGAGGCTGGCAGGAACCAAGGCTGGTGGGAAGGCTGGCAGGGAGGCAGGCACCAAGGCTGGCAGGAAGGCTGGCAGGGATGCAGGCACCAAGGCTGGCAGGCAGGCAGGCACCAAGGCTGGCAGGAAGGCTGGCAGGAAGGCTGGCAGGAAGGCTGGCAGGAAGGCTGGCAGGCAGGCACCAAGGCTGGCAGGAAGGCAGGCAGCAAGGCTGGCAGGCAGACTGGCTGGCAGCAAGGCTGGCAGGCAGGCAGGCAGCAAGGCTGGCAGGGAGGCTGGCAGCAAGGCTGGCAGGGAGGCTGGCAGCAAGGCTGGCAGCAAGGCAGGCAGGCAGGCATTTAGGCAGGGCAGGCAAGGCTGTCAATCCGTCCGGCAGCAGGTCTTTCCTCTGAATGGTGACCTGCTTCAGAGCTGCTTCCCTTATTTCCGCGGGGCTTACGCAATGCATCCTCCCCACATGCGCAATTAACGCTCGGCATCTGTTAGGCTTCCGCTGTGCATCCGCTAGGCTTCCGCTGTGCATCCGCTTCATCCGCTCGGCGTCCGCTGTGCATCCGCTGTATCTGTTCCGCGTCCGCTTTGGTGCGGCCCCCCGGAAGCCTAGCGGATGTGCCATCCGCTCCCATCCGCTTCCATCCACTGGGCTTCCGTTCCGCATCCGCTTTGCATCCGCCCTGCGTCCTCCCCGCGTCCGTTCCTTTCCATGTTATCCGCTTCGGTTATGCAAATTTTCGCCCCTTCTGAGAGCGGATAACAATGGATGGAACATTTTTCTCGTCCGTTGTCCTTTTTACATACGTTTTGCATCCGTTGGGCAGTGTGACAGGGCCTT
>BLBF01000068.1:7507767-7551248 GCA_015471245.1 Laticauda colubrina
CCTTATTTCCGCGGGGCTTACGCAATGCATCCTCCCCACATGCGCAATTAACGCTCGGCATCTGTTAGGCTTCCGCTGTGCATCCGCTAGGCTTCCGCTGTGCATCCGCTTCATCCGCTCGGCGTCCGCTGTGCATCCGCTGTATCTGTTCCGCGTCCGCTTTGGTGCGGCCCCCCGGAAGCCTAGCGGATGTGCCATCCGCTCCCATCCGCTTCCATCCACTGGGCTTCCGTTCCGCATCCGCTTTGCATCCGCCCTGCGTCCTCCCCGCGTCCGTTCCTTTCCATGTTATCCGCTTCGGTTATGCAAATTTTCGCCCCTTCTGAGAGCGGATAACAATGGATGGAACATTTTTCTCGTCCGTTGTCCTTTTTACATACGTTTTGCATCCGTTGGGCAGTGTGACAGGGCCTTAAATAGTTTGTTCAGTGGAAGGAAAAGTCATCCCTCCTCACTTGCTGTCATTGGGATATATTATGCGAGACTGCCTAGCCTTTCCCAGACTGACATCCTATTGAGCTGTTCTGTAATATGGTGGCTAAGAAGGATGAGGAACTGCGGAAGGCTAACGTACGACTTATTCTGTTGGCGGTGGTAGCCCAAAAATATATAAAATGCCACAAAAATTAAATTATTTCTATTGTTGCTTTTGGATTGCCTCTAGGAGCTTCCATCAACCAGCTTTATCCTCATAATTATAATTGAGCCGTGGTGGCACAGTGGTTAAGATGCAGTATTGCAGGCTAACTCTGCCCATAGCTTGGAGTTCGAGCCTGACCAGCTCATGGTTGACTCAGCCTTCCATCTTTTCAGAGGTGGGTAAAATGAGGACCCAGATTGTTGGGGACAAGAGGCTGTCTCTGTAAACCAACCTTCCTTCCTTCCTTCCTTCCTTCCTTCCTTCCTTCCTTCCTTCCTTCCTTCCTTCCTTCCTTCCTTCCTTCCTTCCTTCCTTGTGGTTAGAATGCAGTATTGCAGGCTAATTCTGCCAATTACCAGCAGTTTAATCCTGAGCAGCTCAAGGTTGGCTCAACCTTCCATCCTTTCCGAGGTTGGTAAAATGAGGACCCAGATTGTTGAGGGCAATAGGCTGACTCTGTAAACCACTTAGAGAAGGCTCCTTCCCTTCTTTCCTTCCTTCCTTCCTTTCCTTCCTTTTCCTTTCCTTTCCTTCGCAGTGGTTAGAATACAGTCTAACTCTGCCCACAGCAGTAGTTCAATCCTCACTGGCTCAAGGTTGACTCAGCCTTCCATTCTTCTGAGGTTGGTAAAATGAGGACCTGGATTGTTGGGGGCAAGAGGCTGACTCTGTAAACCACTTAGAGAAGACTGTAAAGCACTGTGAAGTGGCATATAAGTCTAAGTACTATTGCTATAATTTTCCTGCAAGGCAGTTCTGGTTTATATGAGCTGGGTCTATGATAATGATGATGGTGTTATCCAATAATATTCAACTCTTGGTGATTCTATGGGCCATGGCTGTCCCTATTTTCCGATCTTGAACTACTTCATTGAATTTTTCTGTGGTCTGGCTGGTGTCAGCTTTGATGGTAATTGGCTCCACACGAATTATTAAATTAAAATGTGCTTGGCCGGTGTGCATCTAGACAGCTTGATTAGCCTCTAGATCAGGGTGTGAATTGGCCATTGTGATTTCTGAACCATGGGTTGAGCCTTAGCATAAGGTATAGACTCAGACATTCTTTTAATTTACCCAATTATGTTTAAAGCAATCTGCAGCTTTTTATGATGTGCGATACTAGGGGTGAGATTCAAATTTTTTAACAACCGGTTCTGTGGGTGTGGCTTAGGTGGTAGGTGTGGCCTGGTCATGTGACTGGGTGAACATGGCTTGGTGGTCATGTTATTGGCTGGGTGTGGCCAACTCAACATCACTCACATCGAGGCATGCATCTCCTCTCCTGGCCTCTCACGACTGTGGGGATGCTGCAACAGTCATAAGTGTGAAAAATGGTCATAAGTCACATTTTTCAGTGCCATTGTAACTTTGAATGGTCGCTCCACACAAGCAAAGTACCAGCAAAGGAGGGGAAAATAACTCCAGAGAGGTTCCAGAGACAGGAAGTCTAGTCCTGCCAAGAATGTAATAAGGGTTAACGGAGAGGCAGTTTCTGTCAGCAACACCAGAATGTTTCCTTCCTGCCTTCCTTACAGGATTAGGCCAGTAATTTCTTCTAACAACTGGTTCTCCGAACTGGTTAGAATACTAACAACTGGTACAGAATAGGTGTGAACTGGTAGAATCCCACCCCTATGCGATACCCATCCTGACGTGGACTGGGAATCATTTTGTGAGTCTCAAAACTGAATAGGTGGTTGTTCATAGTGTCCTCCCTATGTTTTGAACTACAACTCCCAAAACATGGTATAAATGGGAATAATCTCTTGAGACCTTTGAGAATAAAACTTCAGAATGTCTCTTTTACTCTTTAAACATTTGTCTGGAATGTAGCTCTGCTTTTCCCCAAGTATATAAGGCATGCATTGTCACCTGCATATTCATATTTGTGAATAGGTTAATTTGTAAAAAAACTTGTGGTTTACACACATGTCCTTTCTCTTACCTTTAGATAATTAAGGCTGCAATTCCTTGGAGTAAAATTATGTGAATTATTTCCTCCTGAAGGTGCATATTTGTTTATACAAAACCATCAGCATACACTGTATATAAAATCCAGGGGAAAAAAAACCCACTGTTTTCCTCCACCTTGCAGGCTAAAATTCAACACGAGAGCAAGACAGCGAGGTGTCTCTTCCTTCTAGCATACATAAATTACAAATATTTAAACTGAATTACAACAAGGTATGGGAACGAGGAGTTACAAAGCAAGGGCTTTGGAGAAAGGAGGATTTTTATGGGGGAAAAACATCAGGGAATGAAGAATGTTGCTACTTGATTGGTGCTCTTGAGTGGCAAGTCCATTTAGATGGAACTGTAAAGGAGAAAGAAAGAAAGAATTCTTTTGTAAAAGAGGGAAACTTTGGATGAACTGAAGATTTACAGATGTCATGACATTTTGAACCAACTCAGATCTGATTTCTCAACAGTTTTCTTCTCTTGTGAAACATGCTTTAGTTCTTTTATATTTAGAAGACGTTCTTCTCCCATATTTTTTGGGGGGTAGAGTATTGAATATGTGTATTGCTGTGATATGCTGCTGGATTAAAGATCTCACTCTGGTTGCCCCAGGTCATCTTCTGAAAGTGTTCCCTCATTAAGACTGCCTTTGGAAATGAATAGAAATATTATTCATCAATGAAGAGAGTTCAGATGCAATGCACTTTCCTGACAGAATAATTAATCAGTAGAATGGCTTACCTCCAGAAGTTCTGGGTGCTCCATCCATCACTGGAGGATTTCAAGAAGAGATTGATTATCACTTGTCTTGAAATGGTCCAGGGCCAAGATGGTAAACCTATGGCACGCATGCCACAGGTGGCACACGGAGCCATTTGTGCGGGCAAGTGAGCCCCAGCCAAACTCACCTGCACTGTGCATGCTTCCCAGCTGATTTTCGGCCTATTTGAGGCAGTTTTTGCCATCCCAGAGGCTCGAGGGAAGCCTCTGCAGCCTTGGGAGGCCAAAAAAATGGGCCTTCCGGAAATACAAGAAGTGACAAAACGGGCCTGTTTTTCAGCCTCCAAAGACTGCAGAGGCTTCCCTCGAGCCTCCGCGAGGGTAAAAATGGCATCAAACAGGCTAAAAATCATCTGGGAAGCACGGGCATGCTCAGTGCAGGTAAGGGGAGGTTGTTGCATGAGCATGTGTGTGTGGGGGGGTGCATTGCATTGTGGCTGCCAGTGCATGTGTGCGCTTTTGGCACACCACAACAAAAAGGTTTGCCATCACTGGTCTAGGGTCTCCTGCTTGAGCAGGGGGATGGACTAGAAGGCCTCCAAGGTCCCTTCTAACTCTGTTATTCTGCAGTGGAAAACCTTTTTTCCCTCTTTCTCCACTTACCCCTCCCAGCTGTGGAGCATGCAACCCTCCATCCTTTGAACATTTCACTGCAATTTGCTTTTCTTGGAGGGTGGGAGGGAACAGCTCAAAGACCATTGATTTTTGAGGAATGCAAATGGTTCCTAAAAATGCCAGAGGAAAAAATGAGGCTGTCAAGTCTTTTGACTAGAAGCTCAGCTGCTGAAGAGGGACGTGTCTTCGCCCCCATCCACGCGCCCCCCACTCCCGGTTGCAGTCTGGAAAGAGAGGTCCCCATCGTAAGTCATAAAGGTGAACTCCGCTACCTGCATTCATTTCCAGGCAGTTCAGGTGTGGAAGCTTTCTGCTGAACAGAGTGATAATGTTGTGCTGTACTGAACGAAGACTCTTGGGCTGATTAAATCTAGTAAGAGCAGAGGCCACAGCGCATACAGAGGTAGGTTGGGATTAACTCGAATGAGAATGATGGCTGTTTGGTTTGACCTTGCAAAACAGAGCGAGGGGCTAATTTTCGAGGCATAATAGAAAAAAAGGCATGATACTCTTGTGCTCTGGAGGCACATAGAAAGATTTGATAAGTGACAAAATGCTTTCGGAAAACAAGCCATAGATTTCTGTTCATCTCAAACCTTGTTTTTATGGATTTAATTTCATATGTAAGCACTTTAACCCTTCGTGTGTGTGTGTTTTTTTTTTTAATACCTTGTGGGATTTTGTGTTGGTCCATTCAGATAAATTGCATCATGGTTTGTTCAACCATGAATTGTGGGACTGTGGAGTCTCTGAGCTTGGTAGTTTTCTTGCATATGAATGGTTTATGATTTGGAGATTTGCCAGTTTGAGAATATCAAAAAGCGAGTGTGTGTGTAGGCATTAAAAAAAATGGTGAGTGTATCACGGATGTCGTGTATGTGTGTGTGTGTGTGTGTGTGAGTGGTGGGATTCAAATATTTTTTCTGCCAGTTCTGTGGGCGTGGCTTGGTGGGCGTGGCAGGGGAAGGATACTGCAAAATCCTCATTCAAAATCCCCACTCCTGGGAGAAGATTACTGCAAAATCCCATTCCCTCCCCACCCCACTAACCTGCTTTCCAGCTCCGTTCTCCTGTGCAGGGCAACAAAAGAAGACCCAGCCAATCAGCTGGGACTCAGGAGGCAGAGAGTAGATAGGGGTGGGCCCAGTCAAAGGTGGTATTTGCCAGTTCTCCAAACTACTCAAAATCTCCAGAACTGGTCAGAACCTGCTGAATACCATCCCTGGTGTGTGTGTGTGTAACCCTGACCCACATATAATTTGTCTCACTTATTCAATGACATCATAATATACATGATGTTGCCTTCTGCCCTTCCCTGTAGGTGGGCAAACCTGATATGCTTTCCTTGACGGATGGATTCAACTTGTAATCCAGATGATTTTGGCCATTTTACATGAGGTTGGGAGGAAGTCAATGTGGTCAACTCATTTCTTATTTTTTGATATCACCTGTTTTGATGAATTTGCTGGATGGAAAGGCCAGATAGGGATCAAAAAAAATTATGTTTGAAACTCATTGATTGAACATGAAGGTATTAAACTGAATGGTGCTGTTTCTGGAAATCAGGTATTTTCTGAACTGTTTGTAACTCCAATCCCCTTAATATTTTATTCTTTCCTTGTGAATGCTCTCTCTGTGTGTGTGTGTCTTTCTCTCTCTCAAAATTCTCCGTTCATCTCACTTCTATCAGTCCAATGAATGGATTTCAGGACCTTATGAATCTATTTTTCATGTAAAATCCTGTCTCTCCAACACATCACTTTGCAATCCAATCCATTCCTCCATCCAATAGCCTTGCCTCTCCACTTCTCATAGCAACGTGGTTCAATTTTTTTGGCTCCCCTCCTTTATCAATCTCATCTTTGGTCATCCTTCCATTTCTTGCACAACATTAATTACAATTCAACCTTTTGTTTTCTTGTGCAGCTAACCTACATGCACAATTATGCACTTATTAAGAACATGTTAACAAGGGGTAGACTGCCGTTCAGGGTACAGATTTATAATCTCAGCCATCTGTGTTGTTGGTCAGGCATAGTTATCATGGCTAGTTAGGAATGTTTGTCAACTACTTTGCAACAGGTTGAGCCAATATAAATAGTCTTTGACTTACGACCATTGGTTTAACAATGGCTCAAAGTTACAAAGGCACTGAAAATAGTGACTTATGACTGGTCCTCAAAGTTATGTCTGTTGCAGCACCCCTGTGGACATGTGACCACAATTTCAGTGCTTGGCAACCATCTCACATTTATAATGGTTGCAACATCTTTTGATCACAATTTGCAACCTTCCCAGACATTTCCAAAATGCAAAGCCAATGAGGGAAGCCAGATTCACTTAACAACCATGTAAGAATGGTTGTAAAATTGGGTCTGGTTAGGTGATGACCTGCTTCATGATCACCTGGCTTAGCTACCAAAATTCCAGTCCCAATTGTGGTCCTAAGACAAGGACAAACTTTGTAATCTTCTATGAAGTCATGCTTCCTTTAGCAAGGAGAAAAAAACAATGCTTGACTATGTTCTGTGCATAGAAGTGTGACAGCATTGCCAAATTCAGCACGAATAAAATGACAGACCCTATAAATCTAATACAGGGACATGAGCATTATGTTGTGAACATCTGTAGGCTTGTGGATACCGTGCATGGCATCTGCCAGCTTCTTTGCTGTATCTAACTTAAGTTCTAAAAACCAACATTGGAAATGGATGGTCTTCCTTAGAGCAGGGGCCACCAACTTTTTGGACCTCAGGGACCACCAAACTCATAATTTTAAATCCCATGGACCAGAGACCCTGGGAAAATGCAAAAAAAGTCTGCAGGAAAATTCCCCATCCCGTTTTCCTATCGATCGATCATTCTTTATTTGGGATCACAGGATATCATCTCCAGCTCTGTTCTCAGGAGTGGGGGAGGGGAGAGAGAGACATTTGGCTTCATGCAAGGAAAGCAGCAGAAACAACAGAAGTCTTTCTTTCTCTCCCCCAAACTCCACCAGAAATGAGTCTTTGTGAGACTTGTTGCACTGGTGCAGCTTCTTGGAGCAGGAGGACTTGCAGGGTCTCACAGATTCATTTCTGGCGCAGTTTGGGGGAGAAAAAGAAAGACTTTTGCTGCTTTCCTTGTGTGCAGCCAAAAGCAGAAGCAGAAAGAAGCATTGCTTTGGGGGTTGTTTTGGGGATGACATTTCTCTGCGGACCACCAAAATATTCTCATGGACCACCAGTGGTCCTCAGCCCACTGGTTGGCGACCACTGCCTTAGAGCAATGTTTCTCCACCACCCCTTTGAGAATGTAGACTTCAACTCCCAGAATCCCCTACCAACCCTTCCGCTTTCTGTTCTTTTCTGTCTCTTTTAACTGTTTTCCGTCTTCGTTTCTGTGACTTTTATCTTGGCGGTCACCCAAAGGATGCTACTCTAGCTAGTTGCGTGTTTAGATCTAAGCAAGCGGGAAGGCGCTCAAGGGAAATTAATCTTGTCTTCCACCCACAAACTCATGAGAAGATGGACATCTGGCAGTAATGGATGTGTGCAACCAGCTGGAAAGAATTCTGGTGGCCCCATCCAGCTCCTGCCAGGTATGGGAATAAACATAGTTATCTAGGCATTTGGCATGGGAATCTCTCCACGTTTTCTGCCACGGTGATTGGATTTTGCAAGGGAAGCCTCATTTATAGAGACTGGTTTCAAATACCTCTCTAAACTGTAATTTTTAACAGAGGTGACAGATTAGAATGTAGAATAACAGAGTTGGAAGGGACCTTAGAGGTCTTCTAGTCCAACCCCCTGCCCAAGCCAGAGATCTATACCATTCTGGACAAATGGTGGTCTAGTCTCTTCTTTAAAAAGCCCCCAGTGATGGAACAATCACAACTTCTGAAGACAAGCGTTCCACTTCTTGTTCTCTCAATCTGGAATTTTCCACCTCCAGATTTAAGAAAAACTCTTTTTGTTTAGACACAGCGAAAAATTGTATCTAAATAAGAAAAGGAAAAGAAACGTCAGGGTCAGAGAGAAAAATCAAAGTACATTGGGAAAAATCTACTTTGTGAGATAAAATTCAAGGTCTCTCTAATCCGTGTATGTGTGTGTGTGTGTGTGTGTGTGTGTGTGTGTGTGTGTGTGTTCCCGAAGTGGTGCTTTTGGAGAAGAGAATGAAAAGAGCTTGATTTCTTTTTTTCTGCTACTGACCTGAAATAGAATGAGAAAATGGCTTGCAAATGGATACTTCCATCATCGAAAGGAAAACAGAAGGAGAAAAAAAAAATCCAGTGCATTTAAATTCCATAAACATTTTTATTTGCGAAGAAAAACATTTTGCATTTGATGACAGCAGTCAATTTGCTATATTTCCCCCTTTTCCCTCTATACAGAGAGAGAGAGAGAGAGAGAGAGAGAGAGAGAGAGAGAGAGAGAGAGAGAGAGAGAGAGACTGCACGCCTCATCTTGTTATATGGCAACTTAACTTGGTTCCATGTGTGTCCAGATTGGAATTTTTTAAATGTTGCTTGTGCTTAAAACTTGTTGAAATCAGTCTCCAATTAGACTTTTGGATTTGCATGTGACAGAAGAAGAAATCTCTCTCTCTCTCTGGCTTGCTTTTTCAGTGAAGTGTTACATCACTTTGGATCGCCTTGCCTTGCTTTGAATTCTCTGCGGCATGTCGTTCAACAGATGTGCCTTTACTGGGAGCTTTGCGTAACATGTTCTCACTGTTTTTATGCACTAGCAGGCACTTTAGCATTGGAAGGCTCTGACTGTCAGATGAATGTTCTCGGTTGCCTTGCCGGATGTGCAAAACACTTCCAAAACAGCCTATAATTGCCTGATCTGCAGAGGATACAGAAGCCAAAATCTGTCCCCCAGACTTTTTTTTTTTAAAAAAAATCATTTTGAATGCATGAAAATAGCAATAACACTTAGACTTACATACCATTTTACAGTGCCTTTACAGCCCTCTCTAAGGGGTTTACAGAGTCAGTCTCTTGCCCCCAACAATTTTGGCTCCTGGTTTCACCCACCTCGGAAGGATGGAAGGCCGAGTCAACCTTGAGCCTGGTGGGATTTGAACTGCCTAATTTCAGGCAGCCAGCAGGCAGCAGAAGTAGCCTGCAGTACTGCACTCTAACCACTGCGCCACTGTCGCCCAAAATATTAGTGGCCATGTCTTCTCAAATAGACAGAGCCATCAATGTCAGAAAAACTTAAATTAGTTGGCCACAGTTAGTTAATTCACAAGTTGGCCATGTTCTGACAGACAGCAGCTCCCTTTCCCTTCTGGAATCTACTTTTTGAGGGACCTATTGTTTTTTCACCCATACTTTGCATTTAAAGGCTTCCTTCCTCCCCTTACTGCTTAAATAGCCCATGTGGTATCGTTTTGTTTTGTTTTGTCCTGCTTTCTTTGGCAGTTTGTATTGGACGTTCTGATTTTGGATTGCAAACTAGGTCATGCTCTGCAATAATGGGAAATACCGGTATATTTCACCTTTTGGGGAAAAACAAGACAAGTCATCTCTGGGCCTTGTGCCTGTCTTACCTTGTAGTGAATAAACCTACTTGAAATAGGTTGGAAATGGCTGGTGGAATTCCCATTTTAAAAGGAATCTTAAGACAAAGATGATTAGGAGACTGGAGGCTAAAACATGTGAAGAAAGGTTGCTGGAATTGGGTATGTCTAGTTTGATGAAAAGAAGAACTAGGGGAGACAGGATAGCATTGTTGCAATATCTCAGGGGCTTCCACACAAAGAAGAAGAAGTCAAGCTAAGAGCAGGACAAGAAGCAATGGGTGGAAACTAATCAAGGAGTAAAGCAATTTAGAGCTAAGGAGAAATTCCCTGACAGTGAGAACAATTAACCAGTGGAACGATTTGTCTCCAGAAGTTGGGAATGCTCCAACACTGGAAGCTTTAAAGAAGAGATTGGACAACCCATTTATCTGAAATGGTGTAGAGTTTCCTGCCTGAGCAGGGGGTTGGACTAGAAGACCTCCAAGGTCCCTTCCAACTCTTCTCTTCTCTTCTAAAGTTGTCATTTTGGTTGATGTAAACATAGATGTAGGCAACTAGCCAAGAACTATCTACTTTGCAAAATCTCAAACAGAAAGTTTTTCTTCGCATCATTTATTATCTAATTTCCTTTCTATTTATTTATTTCTCTTCTTTATTTGTTGTATAAACAACACAAGGGGTCAAACATATCCAATACACCTGCCTACGTCAGAGTTTGAACCTGTGGGCATATTTTTTGGGCATGTACTGTATATAATACTATTCTTCTCTTCTTGCATTAAATATTATTTTAGCTCTGCATGTCCTCCTCTCTGATTTAAATGCATGAATGCAAATGATATCTCCAGATAACCATGTCTCTAATGAGATTTGTGTGGGTGGGTGGGTGTGGGAAGTGAGAGGGAGGGCGGTACTGCGATCTCTACTACTTACTTTCAAAATATGTTGCAGATAATAACTTCTGCAATACCCCAAAGCAATTGCTAATTTTAAACACGGGCTGTGTTTATTTCTCTCTGTGTATTTTAATATATTCTGTTATCATTCTCGGAGACTTACGACTTTGGAGGCTTGCCAGATTTCTGTATAAACTTGTGCGGTATTTTCAGGGTTGGAAGAAAACACCATTTGGCCCTCATCAGATGGTGGTGGAGATGGCTTGTTGGATGGAGGTAGAGGAAGGAGACAAAGGCAGAAGAATTATTCAGATGTTCTACAAGAAGTTAATGCCAAAACAACTTCCCCTTCACCTAAATCAGAAAGTGGTTTCTTTTTCCTGATTTCTTACCAGGAGGTGTCACTACAGATCAGCCAGAGCTCAAAAGACATAATAAGCTCATTAACATGATCCTCTTTCATTCACTGTTTTTTCTCCCACCCAGATGGTCAGTATATGTTGCTTCCTAAGAACATTTCACAACAATGGCAGCTACCTGGAGATCATTTAATAGGTTTAGGCCAGGGATGGAGAATTTCCAGATGCTGATTTGCATGTCCCTCATCCTTGGCTAGCACTGATGGATGGGAATTGGTGCTGAATTAGATTAGATTCCCTATCTTTAGGTTCATGCATAGTGCTACATTTTCTTAATTGGTCCATAACAAATTAGGAGTGTACCTTGTGTTAAGTCAAAACCAGTACCGTTTAATGTAATGTGTGATTCTGGTTAGTAAAATCTGTGTCAGCTGCAAAAGATCAGGTCTACATGCAAAGATCCAATTAAATTGATTTATTGTTAGTCATGTTTATATCCAGGAATCTTCTCAAATCACAATTAACACTTCCTTGGAGTTAGATAAGGGTCAATGGAATTTAAGAGGAGTTGGACTTAGTTCACTTATGGCTATGTATGGATTCTAGGCTGATACCTCTTTTAAATTTGTCCCCAGGATCTGGTTTGTGGGCTTGAGAGCTGTATGAGTCTGGTGTGATTGTATGTGTGTGTCTGTGTATTCTCTATCTAAATAGAAGCATCTTTATTCTTTGACTGCATGAAAGTCAAATCTTCACCAGAGCCTGCCCAATGTACAGTATGAACTCAATCCTAGGAAAATGGGGTTTGCACATTTTAGGTTTTAGGGAGCCTAACATTCCTATGAATTCTCTACTTAAATCTGCAAAGTCCCTGCATTTAAATAAGAAATAGTTTTCTACCAACGTATTTTTCTTCCTTTTCTCCAATTTGGACATCTTGCCTTCCTAGGATTTATAACAGGTTGAGAGAAGGAAGATTTTCCATTTCCATCCCTGGTGACAGCAAAACTACTACTAATTTTTGCCTAATTTCCTTTGCTGTCAAAGATAGGAGTCATGAAATATAAAGGCCAATTTCTTTGCCAAAAATCAGCAAACAATAACATACAAAAGGCAGACATTTTATATAGCTTTATAATGTCGAGTAGACATTGTTTTTAATAAAAATGACAAACATCTAATAAAAGTAGTGTGAAACCTAGAATGATTTTACTTTATATTTTTGCTTTTGGTATATAAAATAATGTAAGGGTCTGTTCTGGTACTGCTTTGTCTCATTTATTTTAAAATTTAAATATCCAGTATCCTGGATATTAGAATGATTGGATCTAAGTATTCTATAAATTTGTATGCCTTTTTTAAAAAAATCAACATTGACACTGCATCTATAATGCACTGGGAAATTTTTATATAATTTCAGCAAATCTTATTTCAGTTAAGTCAATATTGTATAGAAATTCATTTCACAAGGTAGGATCATCAGGGATTATAACTATTATAGAACTAATTTTATGGATAGAAGCTTCGTTTCTTTGTGTACCTTTGAGCCCAGAAATAATAAAATATATTACAACTGCAAAGATTTCTTGTAATACCTTTATACTTGTGGATAGATTGCATGGAATGTCAGGCTGATACCTTGTTGTAACCATAAATAAAGTGTTTCAGGATGCATAAATAAGAGTGTGGTGGTGGTGAAGATGTTGTATTCTAAGCCACAAAAGCAGATTGGATAGTTTGGAGTCAGATGCTCAACCTTCCTTATAGGAACATTCTTGTGTGTAGAATTTTAGGAGGAAGTTTATATATGCCACTTTGAACCCCTGGGAAAAGGATGGGATATAAAACTAATATCAACAAGGCAGTTGTCTATCAAATTGATTACTGCTGGATTCAGCAAATAACATTATGGAATTTTGCTCTTTTTCCAATATTTATTTATTTGTGGAATTTACACCTATAATGTTTAATGATGGTTAAGATCATTGGAGATTATGTTAGACTCTAAAGCAACATTGTGAAATAAGACGTGAACCATGGGATCACCAACAAGGCCTGAAAAACAAGCTAGGATTTAAGCATAGGGACCAGAATACAATAGTTGGAAATCTTAAAAGAAGGAGGAGGGAAAATAGATGCAATTATATTCTGTGGAGAATCACCACAGAACTGTGAGGTATTAATGCACACAGATGCTCTCCGAAGTTCATCTATGTCAAATCAATCTCTCTCTTTTTTAAAAAAAAAAAAAAGTCTGGTTCTCCTTTAAATAATGGAAGAGTGAGTCAGACAAACCTATCAGGTAATGAGACATTACTTAATACAGCCTGTTTTTCCCCCCTGAGCCTAACATATTTTTAATGAGACTCTACTGCAATTGCTTCAGTAGGATCAATTCTCATAACCAATGACCTCTGAGAACATATGGAGTTGTTGGCAAAATTTCTGGTGGAGACTGAGTGAGGTTGCTGTTTATATGAAATGCTGCCTCTGTTTCTTAGCTTACTAGATTCATACACTGTATTTTAAGGAGTTGTACATAACTCTTCCTCCTCCCTAGTGCCAGCCCAATACATAAACCATTACTCCACTTGTCATGTTTGATGTGACACCACTCTTGTTTTTCAATACTCTGTGCCTGCTGAGTAATATGAAGGAAAGGAGTCTCATAGTTATGTAGTTAAAGAATAACAGAGTTGAAAGGGACCTTGGAGGTCTTTTAGTCTAGGGGTCGCCAACCTTTTGGACCTCCAGGATCACCAATCTCATAATTTTATATCCCGTGGACCAGAGACCCTGGGAAAATTCCCAAAAAAGTTTGCAGGAAAATTTCTTATCCCATTTTCCTACCGATCAATCGTTCTTTACCATCTCCAGCTCCATTCTCAGAGGGAGAGAGAGAGACTTTTGGCTTCATGCAAGGAAAGCAGCAGAAGCAGCAGAAGTCTTTCTTTCTCCCCCCCCCCCAAAAAAAAACTCCACAAAAAATGCCTTATGTTCCCACACAGCCTGAATTAATTGCTTTGGGTGGGTCTTTGGGGGTGACATTTATCTGTGGACCACCAAAATCTTCTCACAGACCACCAGTGGTCCCTAGCCCACTGGTTGGTGACCACTATTCTAATCCAACTCCATGCCCAAGCGGGTGACCCTATATAATTCGGTACAAATGACTGTCCAATCTCTTCTTGAAAACTTCCAGTGATGGAGCACCTGCAACTTCTGAAGCCAAACTGTTTCACTGATTAATTGTTCTAACTGTCAATATGAGTTTTTGGATCTTTCCATATGCCAGTGTTATGCAGGAGATGGTGAGGTCCTCTCCTCTTGACATATTCAAGCAGAGCCTTGATGAACCTCTTTCTGAGATGCTTTGGTTTGAACTGGAGCAGAAGATTGAATTCCCAAAAGAATGAAATGTCCTCTTCCAAATCTGATTTTGCGGAGTGCCACCATCTAAAATCAAAACATAAATTCATGGTAGGGATGAGCCAGATTTGAGTGACATTCATATATCCCTTGTATATTCTTCCAGGTTCCATCCAGGATTTTATGTTAGTGTTACTGGATGATAGTGATGATTGACAGTGATTACACTTGTGCATGTTGGCAAGGCTTTGTCTACCCATCCTGTGTACACCAAGAAGTCCGCCCAACTTCTCCTCACATGATTTTTCAGTTCATAGAAAACCAAGTCAATTAATGATTCCATACGATGCTGCGTGTTTGCACATTAAGCAGCAAATTTTTGCTTTCGAACAATATGCTGCGTGTTTCTTTTTCAAAACAGAATATATCACACAGGAAATCTTAAAGGAAGAATTGGTGTGGGTGAGTGGTGCCCATTAATGTAAATCTGTCTTGTTCTGCTTGGTGTGGGCCAGCTTGTATTGAAAGAAATTCAGGACAGCTTTTTAAATGCTTTCTTTTTTAGACCAAGGAAGATGTTCTGTGTGCATAGGAGGCAGAGGCAATCTGACTGACAGCCTCGCCAATCTGGCATTTTTTTACAGAAATTCATTCTGACCTTGGTTTTCTTATGGATCTTCAACAACCAGATGACATATTTTTTCCAAGTCAATGAAACATTGGAAGGATGTTTATGTAAACAGGCCCAGGATTTTGCCCTTCATCAGGACAACACTAAGAAATTGAACAGGGAGACAATACTATTATAATTTCAGATGTTTCCCTGTAGTGTTTTCTGGTTTGTCTCTGTTCCATCATTACCTTTAAAAAAACATTATGGGCTAATTATGATTTATGATTAATATAATAATAATACTAATAATACTAATACTAATAATAATAATGAGGTATGCAGTGGCTCAGTGGCTAAGATGCTGAGCTTGTCAATCAGAAAGGTTGGCAGTTTGGCGGTTCGAATCCCTAGCGCTGCATAACAAAAACAGCCATTACTTGTCCCAGCTTCTGCCAACCTAACAGTTCGAAAGCATATAAAAAGTGCAAGTAGAAAAAGATAGGAAATTATAAATCAGAAAATTGAATTTAATCCATAATTTTTTTAATTAGGTATAATAACACAAAAATGCAGTAAAAAAGATAGGTACATTACATATGCTAACACCTGGAAAGATTTCGTATGTGCAACTTTGGAAGGAGAAAAGGATACCATCAGAGGGCATGATTATAAAAAAAAATAACAGACTGTATAGAGATGGACAGGCTAACATTGAAATTAAAAGACAAAGAAGATATATAGAGCCTGGGATGCGTGGGATGAGGGTTTTAGAAATAAAAATAAAATAAAATGGCAATTAGGAAAATAATGAGGAAGTATGTAAATATGTTACAGAAAAGATTGAAGTGTAAGATGTAAATATTTATATATGTTAAAGAAAAGATTGAAGTGTAAGATGAAATATATTGATTTGTAACAAGAATGAGATGTAATGCTAATGGAATAAGTAATCATATATTGAAAAAACTTAAGGAAATGTAAAAGATGTCTTGATGTTGATAACAATGCATATAGTTTTATTTTATGTTTTTAAACTTTGGAAAATCGATAAAATATTAAAAAAAATAAATATTTTTTTTTAAAAAAGGGACCACCTTTGGTGGGAAGGTAACAGTGTTCCGTGCTGCCTTCGGCATTCAATCATGTCGGCCACGTGACCACAGAGACGTCTTTGGACAGCGGTGGCTCTTCGGCTTTGTAACGGAGATGAGCACCGCTCCCTAGGGGCTGAAACAACTAGCACGTATGTGCGAGGGGTGCCTTTACTTTTGCCTTTAGAGCTACCAATATTTTAAAAGAGCCTCAGTGGAGGCCTCTTCCATTCTTTCCTTCACTGGGGAAGAAAAGTCTTTAAACTTCCAGACAATAAACCACTTGCCTCCTCCCCACCTCGCCTACCGATTAGTTATTTTACTTTTGGATAAAAAGTACAGTAATTCCCCCTAAGAGGATTATAGTGCTGAAGTTAATTCTCTTTCTACATTGTGTCCAAGGCTGATCCGCAGCTTCCAAGAGTAGCTTTTGGAAGCTGTTTAGGTGCTGCCAAATGTATATAAGATTGTACATGTTAAATAATGGCTGTCTTGGATGTAATAGCAAACCATTGGTGCACAACATCTGGCTATTGTTGTATTATTTCACTCCATGTACATCTTTAAATAGCGAGGGACAATATATCGTCTCTTTCAGGTGGATTAAGAGCTGCTGGGGGCATATTATTGTTAATGTGGGCTGAACAGCTCAAACCAAAAGGAAGATTATCTGCCCTTAGAGACATTGCCTGGCATGCCTTATTGCTGTTAAGCGAGATAGTTGTTTTTTCCTTTCTTTTTTTAAAAACCTCAAGCAGCCATTTCTTCTTTGGCTTTGACAAAAAATGTGGCAATTAAAAGTCAATACTAAAAGTAGCAGCTCTCCATTTTGCTACAAACATGAAAATTGAACCAAGGTTTTCCTGGAAGCAGGAATGAAGAACAGATTTGCAAATAACCCAAGGCCCACTTTTAAAAAATGGGAGATTTTTTTCAGTTGTCAACATGATAAAAAAAAGATGGTGGGTTGATTTCAAAGCTTTGCTGTTATTTCCCCTATTATGTAGCCCAAACTTTTTCTCTCTGTGTTAGTCTTTCTAGTGGTAGTATTAGTAGTAGTAGTAGTAGTAGTAGCAGTAGTAGTAGTAATTTCCTAAGGAATGCACACTTTTGATTGCACAAGAATAAATACATTTTTTAGAAAAACAGCAAGATGTGTTACTTTTAATTTCAGAGGATTGGGATGGGTAAATTGTACTCAGGGACTTCACAAATTGTCTGGACCATTTTGATTTAATTCACTTTATTATGCTCAACGGTTTAGCAAGGGATGCTCTCCTATTGTGTCCTTCTATTAGGAACCGTATTATGGATGTAGTGAAAGCAAATAGTAGGTGGAGTGAGAGATCAGAGTAGGAGGCACTTCTCTTTCAAAAATCCTTTCTGGACCTCTTTCTTCTGTTGGAAAGACATTATGTATAAGTTTGGCAGGTGTGATGGAATCGAGTGAGAAGGTGGTTTCCCAGGAGGGAGAGACAGTTCTGCTCCTGATATCGTGTGGGAGAGAATGAGGATGAAGATGGCTTCTCCCTAATAATTCCCAGAATATATCATAGATGTAGATAGGAGAGTCTTCAATGTGGCAAGAGTCTGTCTATAGGTGTGAAATGATAAAGAACTTAGCTGGGAAGAATTGCCACATGTCATTCTTGATCTTGGGCCTGATATATTCTGGGAGTTGAAGTTCACACACGATGGCTGATGAATTCTGGAAGCTGAAGTCCATACATGGTGTGATGGAATGCAGTGAGGAGGTGGAGGGAGAGGGTGTATTCCAGAGGAGTAAGAGGTTACTCAGTACATATATTTTGTGTGAGAGAAAGAGGGTGAAGAAGGCACCTCCCTATTGGTTCCCAGAATATGTCATCAATGAGGTAGGAGAGTCTTCAGTCTGGCAAGATTTTTGTCTAAAGGTGCAAAACAATAAAGAACTCAACTTGGAAGAATTGCCATGTATCCTTAGTTTTGGACCTGACTTCAGGGTTGTGTTATAAAAAGTGAAAAGAATGGGATCAAATCTAGTGTGCAGAGAAGTTGTCAGAAATTCTTGTGTTGCCAGCTAATTTATAATTTATGGGGCAGATATTAAAACAGGAAGGACGCTAAAGGAGGAGTTAGGACTGAAGTAAATAAGATCATGTTTCTTAAAATTTAATTAATCCTCATTAAATAAAGCATGAGGGATCCTTCACTAATCTGCCCTGGTGAGAGGGATGGTCTGTGAAATTCGTTTCACAGAAGGATTGTTTTTGTTGGGAAGGTTTACAGCCCTTCAGCCCCTTTCTCCCCCTCTACCCTGAAGTTGCTCAGTTTAGACACAGCAAAGGAAGTTTAGTTATTAATAAGGATTAAATGTCTGGCAGGCACTGGTCACTGGTTGCAGCAACAATTATCTGATTGGGGTTAGAGTTGGAAGTTTGTTGTCTCACAGCTTCTAAGAGTCAATTGGAAGATCCAGCTTGGCTAAGGAGCCTCACTTCTAGGTGTTAAATGAAAAATGCAGGTCAGTCACAAGGCAAGGAGAGGTTAGCAAATAAGTCTGATCTAGCTAGAAGCAGCAGAGGAAAAAGAATACATTAAAATAACTAAAATGCATCGTGTGTATGTGTGTGTTTGTTTGTGTGTTCTTTGAGACCCAACGTCAAATTTCATTTTTTTAATATGTTCCACTGTGTCCACTGAAAAAAGTGACAATAAAGGTTATACTTTATCTTTATTATCTTATCCATGAAAGAAACAATAGGGTAGAAGTTACAGGATTCATTTACTTCCTACCTTTATTATTTTTATAAATAACTCGAGCAACAAACACACGCAATACTCCATCCCCCTCCTGTTTTCCTCATGACAACAATCCTGTGAGGTGAATTGAACTGGCCCACTCATCTGGCTTTCATGCCTAAGGCGGAACTAGAACTCACCATCTCCTGGCTTCTAGCCTGATTATGTGACCTGTGGTAGAACATACGCAGCCTGCTCTATATTTCCTAAGGAATTTATTCACGCGTACATACAGAAGGAAGCACAAGCAGAAAGCATAAACACACACTGAGTAAGGCACATTACTTATGCAGAAGAAAATTATGGGTGGCTCCTATGGCCGCTGCCAGTAAAAGAGTTGGAAGACTTCCAGCAACTGTGCTTTATGAAATGCTAAAACAGTTTGCAGAGACAAAAGCGGGAAGAACATTGAACTAGGTAGGTGTGCACGTAATACCGAGGCAGTAAAACAGATGTGTGGGCTACAGAATCCATAATGGTGCTTGAAAAAGTGCAAAATTCTCTTTCCCTGAATTCATCTGGCAACGTTGCACATTTGTCAAAGATGAAAGGAACTGCCCTTTCCAGGTGCCTCTTGGCATGCGTGTTTTAGACAAATTTGTAAGAGAGCTATTGATAGATCTCACTGTAACAAGGTGTATAACAACCACTTTGAAGTTGACCATGCTTCAAGGATTTCTTCTTGGCTTTATCCATGATTCTATTAAAGGGCTTTCTCCTTCTTTGATCACTGTTCTCTTTTTTGTGAAAGTGTCCATCCCCGGGTATTAGTAATTGTTGTTGTTATTCTCCTCTCAACCAAAAAATAATAATAATCCAATGAAGCTGAACATAAGGATGGTTGTTGGTGCTCTCTGAGCTGGGTGATTTTCCTGCAGATGTTTCATTATCTAAACTCAGAAAGATCATCAGTGCTAGTAAGGTTTGTTAATGAAACATCTGCAAGAAAGCAACCCAGCTCAGAGAGCACCAGAGGCCCTACAATTCAACCCTGAGCTATAAGCATTCTTCTTGATTGACACCCACGTTTCCCCAAAACTAAGACCAGGTCTTATATTAATTTTTGCTCCAAAAGATGCATTACGGTTCATTTTCTGGTTAGGTCTAATTTTTAGGGAAATATGGTACTAAATGCATCCATCTGCCTGATGATCTTAACTGAGGCTTATTTTTTTTTGGGGGGGGGGTAGGGCTTATATTATGAACATCCTGAAAAATTATGCTAGGGCTTATTTTCCAGTTGGGTCTTATTTTGGGGGAAACATGGTAAGAATGCTCAGAAGTTCTTACGAATGCAAGTCAAAGGATGGGTGCCAACCTATCAACTATATATGGTTTCGTAACTTTTTCTGAAATTCTTTACATCTGTACATAAAGGAAAACGACAGTAAAGGTTATTTTAATCTCAATCTAAAGGTGAGAACCAGCATCTTGAATTAATCCTGAACAACCACTGGCAACCAACATAGCTCCCAGAGCAGAGGTGTAATATGTGCCATTCCAGGGGCATATTTAATCATCCACATCCTCATCATGTCATCCTGCATTACCTGAAGCTTCCAGATATTCAAGGGCTGCCCCATATAGAGTACATTACAGTAGTCTACCTAGGAGGAGATCAAGAAATAAGTGACTATGGGCAGATCTTCCTTTTTCAGGAACTCCAAAGATGTGATATGAATGCTTTTTTAAAAACATAATATTAAAATTATACAAACTGTCCGGATAGAGAGAGCCAAGTAGAGAGAGTCTTTTGTTCGATCAATGCAAAGCTTTCTCAGATTTAACAGAATCAAAACAGATTTTCCACTCAGATTCAACTTACTTGAATAGGGAAATGTGTTGGATGTTAATTAACCTAGCTGGGAAGATTCAGCTGCAGACTAATTATAGCATAAGAAAATATCGTGCATTTTGTTCTCACTTGTATAACATCACAAAATGTCACCAGTTGCTTCATATACACATATAATTTTGACTTGGGTGCATAAGGTGTGTCCAACATTTGTTTCTTCCATTTTAAAATATTGATTGAAGGCGGTTTGTCGTCTGCAAAATGGAAGCAATTTGATCCCCAGATAGGCAGTAAAAATGGAAGAAATTAAGTTTTCTCAGTTTCAGACAGTTGCAAGTTTGAGGCAAGAAAATATCATCTGTGAAAAATCTGCCCTACTTCAATGCTGTTTCCCCCCCCCACACACAAAAATTTCAAAATAATGAACGTAAGTGAAATATGGCATGATATCACTCTACTGCAATGTGTCTGATATTTTGAAAAAATAGTCCATTCATTTATTTTCTCATCGAAACAATTTGTGGACAAGTTTGGGAGATTCAGCTTACAGGTAGTTCACAACTTAAAACCATCCTTTTAGTTTCTGTTTGAAGTTGCAACAGCATTTTAAAATGTGACTTACGACTGGTCCTTGAGCTTGATGATTGTTGCAACACTCTGCAGTCATGTGAACAACGTTTGGGAGCTTGGCAAAGAGTATGTATTTATGATGGTAGTTCATGTGATCACCATTTGTAACCCTTCCAATTCTGTAATTTTGCTTAGCAATGAAAATTCTGACCCCAATTATGATGATGACTATCTGTATTTGATTTTAAAGCGGTGATATGAAAATTGGGGTTTTGACTGGAGCAGAAGCCCAAAGAAAGAGGTTCTTGGATTAACCTGCTCCACCTCGTTGAGATTTCAGTCTTCTTTAACTCTGGCCAGCATGGTTAGGGGAGAGGAATCTGGCTTCCCCATGAACTTTGCTTGTCAGTAGGTTGCAAAAGGGAATCACATGACCCCAGGACACTACAACGGTCATAAATATGAGTCAGTGGCCAAGTGTCTGAATTTTGATCACGTGACCCTGGGCGTGCTGCCAGGGCCGTGTGAAAAACCATCTGCTTTCAGTGCCGTTTGCCACTTCAGTCACTAAACAAATGCTTGTAAGTCAAGGACTACCTGTATTTCTTTTAAGATCTAAAGGTAACATCTTTACACACGGTGGAGTGGTTTTGTTTGTTTTGTGTTCTGTGCAACTGATTTCACAAAGATTCAGGCTTGTTTTACCCCATGTACAGGGGTGGGCTTCAAAAATTTTAGCAGTGGGTTCTCTGCCTGGTTGATGGGTGGGTTTGGCCATGGTGGGCAACATGGTGCCAACTCAGAAAGCTCAAACTGCCCAAGGAGCTGCTGATCCAGATCTACAGAGGAATTAATGAGTCTGCTATCTGCACTTCTATAACTGTCTGGTTTGGTTCTGCAACCCAACAGAACAGACACAGATTTCAGAGGATAATTAGGACTGCAGAAAAAACAATGACTACCAACCTGCCTTCAATCGAGGAACTGTATGATAAAACAGAGAGCTGTGAAAATATTTACATATCCCTCACATCCCGAACATAAACTGTTTCAACTCCTTCCCTCAAAACGACGCTATAGAGCCCTGCACACCAGAACAACTAGACACAAGGACAGTTTTTTCCTGAATGCCATCACTCTGCTAAACAAATTATTCTCTCAACACTGTCCGACTATTTACAAAGTTTGCACTACTAATCTTCTCATCACTCCTTATCACCCATCCCCTCCCACTTGTGACTGTATGACTATAACTTTGTTGCTTGTGTCTTTACCATTTATATTGACCGTTTCCTAGTATGATTTGATTGTTTATTTGTACCCTATGACTATCATTAAGTGTTGTACATTACAATTCTTGACTCTTGATGAATGTATCTTTTCTTTTACGGACACTGAGAGCATTTGCACCAAGACAAATTCCTTGTGTGTCCAACCACACTTAGCCAATAAAGAATTCAATTCTATTCTAGTCGGTCTCCTGCACCAGGGTGTGTGTGTGTGGGGAGGACATTTTTGCCCTCCCTGGGCTACAGAGGCTCTCTGGAAACTGGAAATGGGCCCATTTCTGGCCTTTCTGAACTTCCAGGAGGCCTGTTTTTTGCCCTCTGCAGATCTCTGTGTGCACCCTACACTTAACTGCATCCAAAATGGGCCGTGTGGGGACTCCTGGGAGGGGCAAGGTGGGGTGGGGCCAGCCAGGAGTGGGATTTGGAGGTTCTCCAAACTGCACAGAATTTTAGTTAGGGGCTCTCCTGAACCCCTGAGAACCCCGAGCAGCCCAGCCCTGCCCACATATTTGCAATTTGCTGCCAGCCTGAAGTTTCCTGATGGAGTAAAGATATTAGATACTGGAGGGAGGAGGGAAGGGAGAAACCAGAGAAAGATTGAAGCCCTAAAATATTATCAAAACATTTATCAAGCACTTTACATATTAGGTGCAAATTAATTCAGGTATTCTCCCCATCTAATCACAGCTGCTTTCAGAAACCTTTTTGATAATGGAAGATAATTTTGCTGCAGCATTGTGTGGGAGAAAATAGTTATTTTAGTGAGTTTTGATTGAGCATCCATATTAATTCTCCGCACTTTGCTCTACTTAGTCAAACTGTTATCAAAATGAAATGAATATAACTTTATTATATGGCTTAAAATGCTTTATAGAAGACTTATATCGTTGTCACTTTGCAAGAAGGGAAAACAGAGATGGAACCTCATGATGATTTTATGCCCAAATAGGATATAGATAGATAGATGATAGATAGATAGATAGATAGATAGATAGATAGATAGATAGATAGATAGATAGATAGACACACATACATATATTTTGGTGACTGAAGTGAAGTGAAGTGAGATAGAGAGTAGAAATAAATAACCCCTGAGAATTCTGTAGCCAGTGTGACAGCGATGCCCCTGTTTACGTCGTGCTGAAGCTACCAACCTGATCCAGGCAATTAAGCATAAAAAATAAAATTACCCATGAGCAATTAAGAGTGATGAAGAATAACCCAAATCACTCCAAATACAAAACAAAAATCCTTCAGATGCAACATCTTTACATTACATGCAATTTATCCCCTTTTTGCCCTCCTTAATTGTTCTCTCGATGTTTTATTAAAAATGTTTTTGTACATTACACAATAGAGGAGCCCATAGTAAGCTGAGAAAAAATTATCATTTAAGTACTAGGCAGGACAAGAAGCCATGGATGGAAAGTAATCAAGGAGAGAAGCAACCTAGAACTAAGGAGAAATTGCCCTGATAGTGAGAACAATTAATCAGTAGAACGGCTCACCTTCAGAAGTTTATGGGTGCTCCATTACTGGAGGCTTTTAAAAAGAGATTGGACAATCATTTGTCTGAAATGGTATAGGACAGTGGTGGCTGACCTTTTTGGGCTCTTGTGCCAAAAATTGTGCATGCGCTTGCACACTCACAGTCATGTGCTCATATCCAGAGGGCAATGTGAGCCCTGCCCATGCCCCCTACGTATGCATGCATAATCCCCACCCACCCGTCCCCGCTGCCCCGTTACCTGCACTGTGCCTCACAGATTATTTTTGGCCAGTTTGAGGCCTTTTTTGGCCTCTCAAAAGCTTGAGGAAGGCTTCTGCTGGCTTTGCAGGCCAAAAACTAGTCCTGTTTTGTCACTTCCAGTATTTTCGGAAAAACTGGAAGTGACGAGACTAGTTTTCGACCTGCAGAAACCTGCAGAAGCCTTCCTCATGCCTTTGGGAGACTGAAAAAGGCCTCCAACTGGCCGAAAATCAGCTGTGAGGCACACACATGCACACTGAGGTAAGTTTGCCTGAAGCTTGCGTGCTGCCACAAGTGGCTCTGCATGCCACCTGTGGCCCGTGTGCCACAGGTTCGCCATCACAGGTATAGGGTTTCCTGCTTGAGTGGAGGTTGGATGAGATGACCTTTAAGGTCCCTTCCAACTCTCTTATTCTGCTAAGAAAAGCATTTATGGATCAGAAGGAGTCTCCATTATGTACAGAATCTGAATAAAGTTTTTAAGCAACAGTGCACATTTGCTAGTAAATAAACATTTTTCTGAGCTTGAGATACCTGCCCTAAAGCAATTTTTCCCCAGTCTGGGGATAAGGGCTGCAATTCTTGGCATTTCTATTCTGAACTTTTGGTAGATTAGGAAACTGGGAATTCTTGATTAAGGAATTATATTTTAAAAAACTTTACTGTATTGCATGATGCCCTTTCAGATACTTCTTTCTATCACTACTCATGCCCTTGCTTATTAAATATTTCACCATGTTAGAAAAGAAATGCCACTTTTTTACCACTTTGAATTTGGTATTTCTCGGGTCCAAATTAGCATGAAAGTTAGAATTTGTGAGCTTCCAGGGGTTGCCAAGAACATATGTTGATGTTAATCATTTATTCAGCCACATGTAACCCCCAGCTTGTCCAGCTGGGAACAGAAGGAAAGTCTGTAAATTGTCTTAATGAAGAATGGCTGAAGACTTGGAAAAGTTTGCTCTGGAAAATGAGCCAGCTTAAAGAAGACACTGTAGCAGTTTTGCAGAACTTGTTTTGATGTTCCTCTGGAAAGCAGGATTTGAAATGACAGCATGGAAATTGCAAGGAAGCCCTAAATGACTAAACATTTGGATGAAAGCTCTTCAAGTGTAAGTAATTGGACAAGCTGATGGATATTGTGCAGAGCCATCGTGCAGTTTGGTTTGGTTTAGCAAAATAAATGAACTCAACCATTGTGTCTTACAAACCTTGGCTTATGATTTTGTATACTGCATGTACTCAAGACAATTGTGGTTGATTCAGTGGCCCATGATTGAAAGCCAGTGGCTAGACTATGTAACTTGCTTCAGTTTGTGTCTACACATTGTAAATTGCCTCAATCCAGTGCTAATGTAACAAAAGTCTCCTTTCAGCTATCTAACCCTGGTTTTGGGCTGTTATTTTCTTCATTCTTCCATTTTTATCCAAGCAGAACATTCAACATGTTACTCTTCATTGGAGAAATAAGGGCTGGTTTTTTAAAATGTTCCATCAAAGATTCAGTATGGCTTTCTGCATTCTTTTTTTAATTATTATTAAAAATTGCTTCAGGTTCTTTTAAATGAGAATTCTTGAAATCTTGACTAATAACTAGCAGTTTAATTTCAAGATATTTCAAATCCTTTATTCAGAGCAACTTCACTTCATTCTGAAGCTGTGATCGGCAGTTTTCCCCATGAATAATAGAGAGGACTTGAATGAATTCCCATTGTCTTTTGCCTCAGGGAGAAAGAAGTGGGTGACTCTTAAGTATGATCCTTTGTCTGTTGACATTACTTCTAAACCTCAGCTCCCTGGGCTGTGCCTATATATGTATTAAATAAATGATAATCAGCATTTTTTGTTGAGGTCTTAAGAGCTGTTTTGGAATCACTGTGGATGCTTTCCAGGAGCTGAGAGGTTAAAGATCCATGAATTATGTATGCCTTGTGGGTGATTGTAGGTGTGTGTGTGTGTGTGTGTGTGTGTGTGTGTGTGTGTGTCTTTCTCTCTGCATTCATCCTTCTCCACCCCCAGTCGCAACAGGGTGAGTGAAATGGTGGGTAGCTGGCGCGATCATTAACTCAGAAGCCTCAAAAATACTTCTCTGATTGATGGATGATTATTTTGTGTCTCTAAATCAGCTTTATTACAAGTTGCTGACTGAATGTCAACTATGGAGATGCCACTCACAAACCTGTCTGCAGCTTAGCTCGTAGAATTTGGAGGGGTGGGGTGAGGTGGTGGTGGTGGTGGTGGAAAGCTGTTTGAAAACAGGGAGATGATTTCAGGGATAGAATAAGAGCCAATGAAGTTCCAGTGACCTGGGCTTGGATCAAGGATCAAAGGTAGAACTCTGCCTCTGGAACGTGATTTGAGGATATGCACCCCTCCAGATGTTTTATGCATGCCAGAATCCAGCATCCCTCCCATGCAGTAGAAATTCTGGAATTGAAATTCAGCAATATTTGGAGAGGCACCAATGTGCCCCTCTCCCAGAAGATTCTAATTTCAATTCATTAAAAGTTCTTCCTCCTTCTCTGGAGGTCATTCCCATATATTGGATTTGCTGAATATTTCTTGAATATCATCATTATTATAATCATCATTAGTCATCATCATCGGTTCTTTTCACACAAAGCACATAGGGCAGCAAGCTGATTCCAAAATTAATCCTACCTTCTTTCCATTTGCCCTCCTCTGTCCGTAAGCCATCATTATACATCTGATGTCAATTTTTGTGTGTGGCTTGAGTAGAAGAATATCACTCACATTTTTCTGATCAGAAATGTGTTCTGTGTACCAAGTTTCAAAATATATGCTTCATCTTGGCATAAGTAACTAGCAAACTACCATGGTTTGCAAACTGTGTTTTATGGTGTTTACCAGTGGTGTTATTCAACCAGTTCAGCCCAGTTCTGGCGTACTGGTAGTGCCAAAGATCAGCAGAGGCTGAACCAATTCTCTCTGAGGAGCTGCTGTTGGGCCTACCCACCTGCCCAGGCTCCAGTACTGACCTTTATTCCCTGCTTTTGAAGCACAGCTGCTTTGCGTGACACAACAGATTGCCGCGCATCAGCTGTTGAAGTGACAGGGAGAGTGCAGGATTGTAGGAGGTGAGTCAGAAAGCCTCTGCATGTATGCAAAGTGTGTGTTTGGCATGTGCACGTGTGCAAAGTGTGTGCCTGCATGCAAAGCACGCCCACCAAGTCATGCCCGCCAAGCCATATCCACCAAACCAGTGGTAAACTATTTTGAAAGACAGCATTTGTGTTTACCATGTGGTGCAATGGCTTAGTCAATAAATCCATAGTTAAACAAATCATGAAGTATCCTGTAGTATGGATGATGGGTAATGCTCACCTAAACCAGCTGTGTTAATTCCATGAAGCTATGGATGATTAAGTGGAGATACAATCATATAATCAGTTGAGCCATGGTGGCACAGTGGTTAGAATGCAGTACTGTGGGCTAATTTTATTGACTGCTGACTTCCAGAGGTTTGGCAGTTCGAATCTCACCAGCTCCAGGTTGACTCAGCCTTCCACCCTTCCAAGATGGGTAAAATGAGGACCCAGATTTTAATCAATAAAACTTAACCAAAAAAATAATAATAATGAGGACCCAGATTGTTGGGGGCAATAAGGCTGACTTTGTAAACGGCTTAGAAAGGGCTGTAAAGCACTATAGGGCAGTGTATAAATTTTAACTGCTATTGCGAAGGAAGTTCATAGGTCAAGAGAGGAGATGATCTTCAGCCACTCTGAGTTCCTATGCAGAACAGACATTCGGTGCAGAAGAAACATTAAACACAGCAGAAGCCTTCACATGACACTGACTTACTTTCACATTGAAAAAAAAACCACAGTTTATTTCTGGGTTTATTCAATGGAAATCCTGACAAATAATATATAATCAAGGACATCTGACTCTGAAAGGGGAAAAAAGTGGGCCGGAGAAAGCGAAAAACATCTCGCTTGAAATGTAATAAGATCACCTTCCTGATCAATGTTGTCAGTAAAACTCCCTTCTTCCTCTTGATAATACTCAGAACAGGGAAGTAGTTCGATCGCTCTGTTTAGCGTGACCTGGAAATTTCAGCTGAAACAATGACAGCCTTGCTTGGCGCTCTTCTGCGATGGGTGCTTGGCCTGTGCCTCATTATTTCAAGTTAATCATAAAGATCATTTGAAAGAGGGAGGAGGAGACGGGGTGACCTTTCCATAAGGTTGGCTTTGTCAAGTGAATTACACTCACCGAGAAGCAGCCGACGGAACCCAGTGACAATTCTTCGGTGGGCCCAGAGATGGCTGTAATTATTCTTCCCCTCTTGCGTTGCTCAGTGTCACATTTTCAAATCTTTTCTTTTTTCTTTTTCTTTTGCTTGTAATGTAGAAATCAAGAACAATCCTGCCTATTCGGCTCTGTCAGAAGAATTCCAGATTATACGGGGGACTTCTTCCAAAGGCGTATATCTGCAGTGCTTGCAAATAGAAAAGATTGCTTTGATATATTTGTATCGTGTTTTTTTTCCTACCGGTTCTGTGGATGTGGCTTGGTGGGCATGGCAGCGGAAGGATACTGCAAAATCCCCATTCCCTCCCTATCAGAGGTGGTATTCAGCAGGTTCTGACTAGTTCTGGAGAACCCGTAGCGGAAATTTTGAGTAATTCAGAATCCCACCTCTGACTGGCCCCGCCCCCATCTATTCTCTGCCTCCTGAGTCTCAGCTGATTGGCTGGGTCTTCTTTTGTTGCCCTGCACAGGAAAATGGAGCTGGAAAGCAGGTTAGTGGGGTGGGGAGAGAATGTGGATTTTGCAATATCCTTCTCCTGGAGTGGGGGTGCAAATGGAGATTTTGCAGTATCCGTCCCCTGCCATGCCCACCAAGCTACACCCACAAAACTGGTAGTCAAAAAATTTGAATCCCACCACTGCTCCTCACCCCACTAACCTGCTTTCCAGCTCTGTTCTTCTGTGCAGGGCAACCAAAGAAGACCCAGCCGATCAGCTGGGACTTGGGAGGCAGAGATTGGATCGGGTTGGCAGGTCCAGTCAGAGGGGGTATTTGCCAGTTCTCTGAACTACCCAAAATTTCCGCTACCGGTTCTCCAGAACCTGTCAAACTGGCTGAATACCACCTCTGATTATATCATCCAGATGAAATGGGTGTCCAGCCTATTTTTCAAAACCTCCAGTGATGGAGCACCCACAGCTTCAAGAGATGAGCTATTCCAGGCCAGTTTTCTGAGTCTTGACAACTTTAAGATGAGCGGATTAATCCCAACTCCCAGCATCTGTGCATTTTTGGTTCTAGGTCTACCTACTACCTCTCATCGCTTACCCACAGTCCTTCCTCATAATTCTCCCCCCACCCAAATGTATCCGTTAGCAGCAACAGGAGGAACATTCCCTTCTGTTGTAGGGCATTTGAGGTTGTGAATCTTAGCACAGCTATCTCCATCGTTCAATAGCCCTGCAGCCAATTATGTAAATGAACATTAATGATTTTACCGACCCTGTCAAAATAAATAAATAGAGCCTGTTAATTGGGAAAAAAGGGGCGATTTATGGTTTTAATGGGACAAAAAACTGCAGGACAGTATGCAATATTTCAATAAGTTTGTTGTTTAAGAAAAGTAATATATTGTGGTGGCTGTATTTCAGCACATCTCCCCAACTTTGTGGCAAAGACACAGCGTGTTGTGAAGTAAATGAGATGATTGTGCTGTAAATATTCTTGCAATGGATGCCATTTTTAAAAAGTGTTCAAAGTTTTCTTCCCGCTTCTTATGACAACTGTTCAAATGTTCCCAAATCCTGCATCATCACAGATGGACAGATGGAACTAGAATTTCCATTGTTAACTCAAGGTGGTCATTGAGTAACCTGTGCCCAATTATATAACCTTTTTTTTTTTTTTGCCTTTCTTAATGTTTAATCAATATTCTCTTCTGTAATTTTGAACCCCAGTAGAAGACAAATGAAAAGAGCCACCCAGTTGTTTGTCAGCTGTTTTTATTCTTCGAGGAGACTGATATTTTCCATCGCAAAAATATTCCTGTCTTCAACTTAGTTCATTCCAAAGTGGAACTTTTGACAAAGCCTTCCAATTTGTCTGATCTCCAGTTCCTGAGTTGCACTATTGTGATGCATTCCAGTTTGCCAGGATCTTAAAACTGCAGTGGCCATCTTTGGATATGGTAAGGTAAAGGTTCCCCTAGCACAACTGTGCTAGTCTTTTCCAGCCCTCGGGGACGGTGCTCATCTCAGTTACAAAGCCGAAGAGCCAGCACTGACGTCTCGGAGGCCATGTGGCCGGCATGACTAAACGCCGAAGACGCATGGAACGCCGTTATCTTTCCATCAAAATGCTCCCTATTTTTCTACTTGCTTTCGAACTGCTAAGGTGGCAGAAACTGGGACAAGGAACGGGAGCTCACTCCATTACGTGGCGCTAGGGATTCAAACCGCTAAACTGCCGACCTTTCTGATCAACAAGCTCAGTGTCTTAGCCACTGAGCCACCGTGTCCCCCTTGGATATGGTACATTAGTTTAAATCTCACCAGGCTCAAGGTTAACTCAGCTTTCCATCCTTCTAAGGTGGGTAAAATGAGGACCCAGAATACACTGACTCTATAAACTGCTTAGACAGGGCTGTAAAGCACTGTGAAGCGGGATATAAGTTGAAGCGTTGTTGCTATTAGCAGGACAAAAGAGGCATCCTTCTGTCTTGTGAGCAGGACTGGTGCAGGAATTCTTGTTTCTGCTGCTTTGAATTGCATTGGCCTGTTTACCACCATATTAATAAATATTCCCTGTTGGGGATCAGAATGCTTTTAAATTCCACTTGCTCAGGAACAAAAATTACATGATCTTCATGCTGTGTCTGTGACATCTGTCTCACTTCTCTGGAAATAGAGTTGACATGTCAATGGGATGTAATGGAGCCTAAGAGTCCGTAAAATCTCCATGCAGCCATGAGACTAATTGAATGACTCTGGGGCTTTTGCCACATCTTAACCTATATCTCAGCCAGTTCTTGAGAGTAAAATTTAGAGAAGAACTACATAAAATGCCTTGGAGGAAAAGCAGCTGAGCTGGACGGCTGGAAGGAAAGATTGACTGATTGATTGATACACATCTATCAAAGCCATTCTTTTTATCTCTTTGCAGTGTTTTATCTTCAGATTGGCATTACACATATCAAAACAATGAATGTAAGAATGCTATGATGAATGTAGTTAAAGTAGAAAATTAAAAAACGGTGCAAAACAGTAAAAGAATAAAATTGCACAAGTAAATAATACTAGGGTGGTTGATCAAAAAGAAATTATACTGGGAAGCCAGTTTCACTTAACAGCTGCATTACTAACTCAACAACTGGAGTCATTCAGTTCACATCTGTGGGAAGAAAGTTGTGAAATGGAGCAAAACTCACTCAACATCTGACTTGCTTAGCAACTGAAAAGCTAGGGTGACTTGTGGTGATGATTCGAGGACAACCTGTAAGGGGATAAAGAGGGTTTTAATGGCTGGAATCTAATTTCAAGCATATTTCATCCTCAGCTATGATGAGTAAAGCCTGAGGGGACTGGAATCCAATAAGATTTGGAGAGTCATGGTGTCCGTATCCTTTGATAAAACATCAATTCCTTTACCCAGTGAGGAACCAAGAAAACATTTTGAACCTTGCTTAGTACTCTTTATACAGATACAGATTAACAGAGTTGGAAGGGACCTTGTAGGTCATCTAGTCCAAGCCCCTGCCCAAGTAGGAGACTCTATACCATTTCTGACAGATATCAGTCCAGTCTCTTCTTGAAAGCTTCCAGTAATTAAGGTCCCATGACTTCTGAAGGCAACATCTGTTCCATTGGTTGGTTGTTCTCACTGTCAGAAAATTTCTCCTTATTTCCTGGTCGAATCTCTATTTGTTCAGTTTCCATCCATTATTCCTTGTCTGGCCTACAGGTCCTTTGGAAAATAGCTTGACCCCTTCCTCCTCTCTGTGGCAGCCCCTCAAATATTGGAAGACTGCTATCCTGTCCCACCTGGTCCTTCTCTTCCCTAGACTAGCCATGCCCAGTTCCTGTAACTGTTCTTATGTTTTGGTCTCCAGTCCCATAACCATCCTGGTTGCTCTTCTCTGTACTTTTTCTCGAGTCTCAACATCTTTTTTATAGTCTGGTGACCAAAACTGGATGCAGTACTCTAGGTGTTGTCTTACTAAGGCTTTAAAGAGTGATATTAGTACCTTCCCTGATTGTGATTGTATCCCTCCATTATAGTGGCTTATTAGCAAGCAAATGTTTAGGTGAAATATTCTGGAGTTGGTTTATATACTGCCTTCCATATTTCCTATCTGATCAGATTTTCTAGCTATACGGGATACAACACATTGCTAATTTTCCAAAGCAGCAATCATCCTAATTACACTTCACCATTTAAAAGCATTTTTTTCTGAAGATGATTCACAAGCAAAGCTACATAAGATAATGCATTTTGCTTGTTTGGCCTGAAGCACTTTGTGTAGTTTATTTTTCCTCAGCTTAATTGGAACTCTTATGATTGAAGAGATGTTCAGATGTGTTTCTGTATAACTTCATCTCCTTTGTTTTCTTCTGTCCGGTAATATGTTATAGATCACAATGGTCTCTGTCCTCTTCTCTTCTTTCTCATCCAGCACCCTCTTTTTTCTCATGCCAGTTTTGTGTGTGAGGACAAACAGACCTTTATGCACTGGTCATATTTGCTATTATTGTTGGAAGGTCTAAAATTTATGCCTTCTCTGGGAAACTAAATACTTAAGAATAGGGGTCGCCAACCTTTTGGACCTCAGGGACCACCAAACTCATAATTTTAAATCCCATGGATCACTAATATGAATTCTGACTCATGGTGACTTGCTGATGTTGGTGAGAAAGTCGGTCCCATATTTCAGAGCTACAAGTAGTCATAGGACTGGTCACCCCAGAGCAGTTGCTCCTCCACCGGGTGCACTGGCCTGACATGGACTGGAGGAGCTGCTCTGGGATGACCAATCCTGTGCCTACTGCAGCTCTGGAATATGGAACCAACTTTCCCACCAATGTCAGCAAGCCACCCTAGGGTGGATTTCCCTCCCCCCGCCATTGGTCTTACTTTCCAGTTCCAGGTCGCATGACTCTACTCAAGGTAAGATTTGCACTCGGCTGAAGGGTGGGAGCCAATGGGTGGGTGGCCATGTAGGTGGATCAGCCTTGTGTTCCTGAGCAGCCTGGATTAATTGCTTTGGGGGTGCTTGGGGGGGACATTTCTTTGCAGACACCAACATTTTCTCATGGACCACCAGTGGTTTAAACAACCTTCAGCGTTGCATCTGCGTAGGGAAAATACGGAACCATCAGAGATTGTTTAAGATACTGTCCACAAACAAGCAAAGACATCCTATTGGAATGAATCACAGTAACTTTTTCAGTTTACTGTGTAAACTGTTGAAATTAGTGGAATTCCCAACAGCTCAGGAATTGTGAACTTGTTTTCCTGAATTGGTGGACATATTCCATGAGTATTATGTGAAAATAAAACTGTCTTTAATGTGTTGTAAAATGTCTAGTGAGTATTTTGTTTATAAGGGAAAAATGGCTTTCCCAGTTTGTATCAAGGATCAGGATTACATGTTAAGCTCCAGATATGCTGATCTAATGCTTGTGTCTATACACAAAAATATAATCAACTAATAGGACTAAATTGGTGCTAGATAAAAGTTAATGGAATTCAAGAGGGGTTGGACTTACTTAGACCATTTGCGGGAACATAAGGACTCCAGGCTGATTCCTCTCTTGACTCCTCCCCCTGTCTCTACCTATCCTTCTGCTACATCTTGTTGCTTTTGACTACTGTTATGCTTCTGTTTTCTTTCCCAAGATTAGTGTTGTTTTGAAGCTTTAACTCCAGAGATGGTGACAATGTATATGGGCTTTGAAGCTAAACAGGATCGATCCTGGTTAGTACTTGGAAGGAAGAAGACTAAAAAAATGCCAGAGTTATAGGATAGATTGGGAAGTTAAGAACGCATTAGGAAGTGAGGCAGCGGCATGCTACTTCTTCACTGTTGCCAAGTAAATTGTGTGGACACATTCACAACATTTCCAATAACTGATTTAACCCTTAGGGGACTTGACTTGACAGCGTTCCCCTTTCACTGAGAAAACTCCAGTTATGTATTTTTTTTCCCCAATGGATCATATTCTTCTTCAAAATGTCACTTGTGAGTTGCTTCCTTTCTGTCCAACTCCTGAACTCTAAACCCAATTCAAAGAAAGGCACCCAACATCTTTCTCTTGACTTGCTTTTTTTTTTTTTTTTTTTTAAAAAGCCCTGGGAAATGGCATAATCCTTAACCTGTTGATACAAGCACTCTTTCAGAACCCTCCTGTGTCTTAGGAGCAAGAGAACAACATAATCCCCAACCTTGGCTGAGAAAGCTCTCAGATGCTCCCTGGAGCTTAAGCAGATTCCTTTATGCACTTTTCTCTAAGCCTTTTTGTGCAGTCTGGATAACAGGTAAAGGTCCTCCCCTTGAAGTGTCTCTATTAAGACTGCACAGCTTCAGCCCCAAGCTTAGACGCGACAACAGCACTTACATGCTTTGCAATTCCCTCGTGTGTGTGTGTGTGTTTTTAAATCACCCACTAATGCATTCTTAGAGTGGTGCAGTGGCCTAGTGATGGAGCTCTCACCTCATGATCAGGAAGCTGAGTTCAGTCCTAGGAAGCGGCTGATATTTCTCTCTCGGCGCACAATGAGTAATTCTCTGCTGCGAACTCCACACAGGTGTCAGGAAGGGCATCTGGCCAGTAAACACACTTCTCCATTCAGTTGCCCCGACTCCACCCTCATGTGAGGGATTACGAGATCATTAAAAGAGAAAAAAATTAAAAAACCCACCAGTGCATTCCTCTTTGAGTTCCATCTGAGCGTCAGGAATCTGAAACAAACCGATAGTAAAACAACAGCCATGTAGTCCTCATTTGACATGACATTGTGTACTGGGGGGGTGACATCCAACACATCTGGAAAGTGCCAGACAGAGGGGAACTGCATTCTTGCAACTCAGTGATGCAAGATTGCCATTTGGCTTGTGTCTGTGTATGCTTCAAAGCTCATGTAGCCATAGGACAGTGTTGAATTGAGTCAAAGAATGGGTTGTGTTGAAAATGAAAGAAGTTCTGTGTATTAAATCCAACATTGCCTAACCCTCTCCATTTTTTTTAAATACTGTCCGTAGTTCTTTTTGGTCATCATTGTCGCTGAGCATTGCACAATGTTTTTGGTGTTCAGAAGAAAATTTTAGAGAACAAGGAGCTAGTGAAAGTTTGCAGATGACATGAAATTTAGGAATGTCCTGTGAAAGGCTGCAAAAGAACTTCAAAAGGCGATCCACCAAATGAATGCCGTTTGGATGGGAAAGAATGTTTTCCAGCTCGTGCTTGGTGTTGGTGTCTCAATTAGCTATACTCGACTCAGTTCAAATGCCTGATTATATTTTTAGGCAACTCATCCTAACTGCCTGTAACATGTAGTCATTGTCAGAGCAATGAAATGTAATGATGGATGAAAGCTGAAGTCTCTAAAGATGTGAAAAACAGAGTGAAGCTTAACAAATAAAACTCTAGACCATATGCTCAAGAAAGCAACCAAGGAACAAGGGCTCCAAGTTGAAAGGGGGGAAATTTCTATATGCTCAACCTTAGTCTGTGATGAGGTTATCCTCCTCATTCTATGTGTCTTTCAATCAGATGAAGTCCTGAGTTGTTCAACTAGGATTTATTAAATAAAACATGATGTGCTGAATTTGCCAAGTAGACCAATTGATAGATACATAATATTGGGTCCCAGGATCACTTCCATCACCTAAAAGGGCAGCTGTGGTTCAGAGCTTTAAAACAACAGTTCTGTCCTATGCTAAGGAGCGTATACACACCATACGCTAAAACAAATCGAGAAAAACTATGTTGTGGAGGATAATTAAATATAGCTTCTATGAAAAGGAATGGAAATCAAATGTTTTGGGGGTACGGATTCCATCTCTAAACCGGAGAACTTGTGATCTCAAGATTTTGCTAGGTCTAAACAGGCTCAAGTTAGCAAGTTTGGTGACCATAATGTATCAAAATTGTACTTTAACACCTTCTGGAATTGAATTGTTTCCTCATTGCTACCTTACATATATAAAAACAGCTTGCATTTAATGGATTTCCAACCATTGATACCACTTTATGTCTTTTAGTTTGTTTCATTGTAAGACTCCTAGAGTCACATAAACCTGTTATGGGCAGCCATATAAATTGTGTAAATAGGTAAATAAACAAACCCAGGATTTTGGTCTTGAGCAGACTGATAGCAGTTTTCACTATAGTATACACTATACAATCTGTCCAGGAGAAGGAAGTGTCAAAAGAAACCAGGATTCCTTTAAAGGAGATGAAATATTTATCTGTATCATGACAACATTCACAAATACAGAAGACTGCTTTTCCTTTTTGTTTAAGAAATCATGTTGGCTACAGAGCTGTAGCTACAGGGGATTAGGCAGCTGCTCCTCACACACAGGGTAAAAAGAATAAAATTTCTTCAGGCTTAGACTGGGTATTTCTTTCTGTTTCATTTCTCAGAGAAAGCTAGTCTTGGTTGAGATGAACAGTGGGCTGACAGATGAACTATCTTTTACAATATCTTTCCACCTGTCTTATTTAGGGATGCAGACTGCATCCTAACAACCCTCAAAATTCATGGTAGTGCTATAGGAATATATATTACTAGCTGGATGCCCATGCTTTATAATAAAACTTTGTGATCGGGCTATGCAGGAGAAATTCTATTCACAATCCATTGGCTTAGGGTGGTCGGTGATTGAAACACATATGGGAATATCACTTCCACCGTCTTGAGTCCAGAAGCAATTCCATAAGTGGAAGGTGTAGACATTTTTGTGAGGTACCGACGTTTAGTACTGTAAGGAGTCCCAGGCCACTCCTGAGTGAAGGAGTTGAATGTCTGCCTCTTTGAACTGAGGTAACGGGGTGTGAGGCAACTGGCAGTTGGAATAGATTTCTTTTCAGGTGGGAAGCGGGAGGAGAACTCCTTAGCATCAGAGTGTGTTAATTGTTGTATAAGAAATACTAATGATCCAATGGTAATTTCAAAAAAATATTTCTTAGCAAGCACCTAGAGGCCAAGAGGAACATACGTGCCAAATTTTAAGTTTGTAGGCTTTACAGTTCTGGAGATTTCGTGATGAGTGAGTGATACTTGGATTTTATATATATATAGATTCTATAGCTTAATGGAAATCTCAATATTCCCTGATGTTTACATTGCAGAAAATGATACTGCAGTGAGGCACCATGTTCCTTTGGGTTTTGAGGAAATGCTTACATTTGAGTTTGTGCAGTCAAACGTAAAGGGGAAAAAATGGAAAATGATGGTCTGTAGCATACAAATTAATCATTCTGAGATGGCCCCGGTGAGAAAGAAATAATCAGAGTTAGGGTTCTGTATTTCATTGCTTTCTGATTTCATCAAATTGTGAGTGCGCTGCCTTTAATGTCATGCCTTTGACAAAGTTGATTCTACTCCATGACAACATGCAAGAGGGATGGTAACCTTTCAGATGTTCTACCTCAAATCAAACCTATCCTTCACAGGTGATTTTTAGGGAAGGGAAGTTGGATCAGCTGGTGGGCAATCCTTGTTTTACATTATACGAGGTTACTACCTCTGGAAATATATGTCTTGGAAGTGCAGAGACCTAAAGAATGAAATAATTTGGGAAGCTTGTATTTCCTCCAGGCTCATTTAAGGTTGATCATTTGTATAAGTGTGGGAAAGTCAGTCACTGGTAACATATTTATGACTTTTTACAAATGTACAACACACTCACATTTGGAACACTATGTTCTGTTTGGTGAAAACAGAAAAGTGTAGAAAATGTCAGCCAAAATAATTAGGATGAAACAATTTTCCTAAGAAGAAATCTTTACAATTTTGGGGATTTATGAATGAACAGACAAAAGGCAATCCCATCCCTCCCCCCCAAAAAAAAATCTTCCTACAAAGTCCTGAGTCATCTAGAGAAGATGTAGGACAAACAAAATAAAACATTTCTTCACACCAAGTCTGTTGAATTCAGTCCCAGGAGGTATCGTGATGACCAACTGCTTGGATAAATTAAAAATAGAATAAAACAGATTCATGGCAGGGAAAGCAATCAGTGATTGCTTGTTGCTACTTCTAGGATTAGATCAGTTCAACTCTTAATATCCATTGTTTTGGAACAATGGTGGAAGAAAGCGTCATCTTTGACCATTGTGGATAGCAGAATGCTACATCAGACAGACCTTTGATAAGATCCATCCTCAAGACTTACATCATCTTATGATATAATCATGTAATGCTTTATCAGTGAATGGAGTGCAGTCAATCTGGGCTAGTAAGAAATTACCCAAAGGGAAACAAATAATTTGCCCATAAATAAAACATCTACAGCCTTGTCAATAAGACAGAGAAGAGGAGCAAATAAATAACCCAACCTTCAATAACACATTGCTAGCCTAATGAAAATAGCATGGAAGATAAATTTCACATATTGGAGATGAGTTTTCTCTTCATCAAAAGAAAAGAGCACGACAGAAACTTCAGACCATGATGTAGATTCCAAATTATATCAGTCTGACATCTGTATTTTATTACTTTAAGTAGAAAGGATCCCCTATCTTGTTGTGCTATTAGCACTCGCTGTGATCAACCAATTAATTGTGTATGGAAGGAAAGGTTTGTCATCTTCTAACCTTTGAGTCAGTTGGGATTTCTGACATGCTTCCTTTTGATGTACAGGACCTTGGTCATTATCAGTTAATTGAAACTGTTCAGCTATCCTAAGCAGCATCTCATCAGTTTTAGCAATTAATTGCACTTCCTGGTACAAAAATGGTCTCAGATCCCAGAAAATGTGGTTTTCTAGTGGAAAATGACTCTGTTTACAAAGCTGAAACTCAGATTATCTTACTCGCACTGACCAATGATGCATAAAAGTGACTTCTATAGATGCAAGATGAATAACTTCAAAGAAAAAAGACTTTAGCTAAATTCTAAATCACTTTTCCATTTATTTTTTTAATGTTGAAGGTATCCAACAAAACTGCAAGAATCGAAATATCTAGGAACTGTGCCAAGGAATAATTAGGGACGTGGAATGCAGGGCTACCAAGATCTATCAATTACATCAGTGGTTCTCAACTTGTGGTCCGTGGACTCCGAGTGTGTGTTGTCATATCATCATACAGGGTCCGCGAGGACTTGAAAAAATGCTGTGATTTAAATCTTGAGTTAAGTCTTCAGATCTGTGGTCATGGTCTATGGCCACAAAAGTTATATAAAGTGGATATGTGGCAGGGGTAGGATCTAACCAGCATAACAATCAGTTTGGCGAGCATGCGCTTTGTACACATGTGTAGTACATGTAAAGTCAACTTCTCCTGCAAGCAATAACCTTCTTCTGCTGACGCGTGACTCTCAGCTGTGCCACGCAAAGCAACTGAGGTTGATTTTGGGAATAAAAGAATAAAGGACAGCCTAGAGCAGTGGTTACCAACTGGTGGGCCGGGGACCACTGGTGGTTCACGAGAAAATTTTGGTGGTCCGCAGAGAAATGACCCCCCCCCCAAAAGCACCCCCTAAGCAATTAATCTACCCCCCCAAGCAATTAATCCAGGTGGGAACATAAGGCTGTGCCGCCTACATAGCTTGTCCACCCACTGGCCCCCACCCTTTGGCCAAGCGCAAACCTTACCTTGAGTAGAGCTACACGAACTGGAACTGGAAGGTAAGACCAATGGCAGAGGAGGGCAATCCACCCAAGGGTGGCTTGCTGGCATTGGTGGGAAAGTCCGTCCCACATTCCAGAGCTGCAGTCGTCACAAGACTGGCCCTTTGGTCATCCCAGAGATGCTCCTCCAGTCCATGGCAGGCTGGTGCACCCAAGTGGAGGAGCAGCTGCTCCAGGGTGACCAAAGGGCCAGTCCAGTGACTACTACAGCTCTGGAATATGGGACCGACTTTCCTACCAATGTCAGCAAGCCACCGTCAGTCAAAATTCTTATTCGTGGTCCGCGGGATTTAAAATTATGAGTTTGGTGGTCCCTGAGGTCCAAAAATTTGGCAACCGCTGGCCTAGAGCCCAGGCAAGTGGGTGGGCCCAATCGAAGAAAAGAAGATCTTTGGAGTGAACTGATTCGGGGTCAGCTGCTCTTTGGAGCTACCAGTTCTATAGAACCAGGCTGAACTGGTAGAATGTGGGGAAGAAAAGGATGAGAACCACTAAGGTACATAATTCAAACCTTACCACACCTCTGAAAAGGCAGCCATGGGTAATCTTTGACTTACAATCCTGCTGCTTTAGAGCAGGTTCTACTGATACTGTCGGCACAAGCGAGGAATGGTTTTGAAAATATCTATAGGAGCTTTGATCATTGTACTGTCAAGACACGACTTTCAAATGGACCAGTCTTGCTTGGTTTCAGAAACACTGTGTTTTGAAGTTGGCTCAAAGCCCCTCTGCCTTTTTTCTAGAATGTTTAATACCAAAATGCTTCCAGGGAATTCCATCTGACTATTAAAGAAAGCTGCATTATTGATGCAGTATATTATTTTATCCCTAGGTGAGAAGGGGACAGCTACCAGAAATAAAAGTCTTTAAAAATACAAACCCTGTGAGAGTTCAGATTTCAGGTTTGTCTCTGTGTCCTGTGCCATTCAGACACACACACACACACACAGAGGAAACGTGCCATTGTAACTCATTAGCACAACTCTCTTTTGTGTGACTCATATTTATCATAGTCACTAGGAGTTTAACCGAATCCCTTCTATATTGTTGATTCAGCATTTCTGGGAGAAATATCTTGATGTCAGTCAATTGATATAAAAAATATTGCTTCTTGAAATGCTGATGAAGCAACAACATGAGGCTCAAACAATTTGAAAAGTAATTTTGTCGCTATTGAGTTCATTTCTTCCCTGGGCATTTTATACTGTGCTGAGGAGCATTTCAAAAAAAAAATCCCCACCTATTGATGCTTTTCACTACTTGATTATCTTCCTAAATGCCTTCAAAAACGTTAATCCTAAATGAAAGGGGCTGTTTCTCGTGTTGCTTAACAACTACAATTGGAGCTGGCAATTCATCCCTATCTACTACCTCCCTCCCTATCTATCTATCTACCTATCTATCTATCTATCATCTATCTATCATCTATCTACTGTATCTAAGTTCTATCTATCTATATCTATAAATGTAATGTAAATCTATGGAAAAGGCACAAACAAATATGCATCTTAAATGTGCTGAATTAGGGTGAGAAGAAGATATTGATATAATTACTCGTTTCTGTAGGAAAACTCGTAATGGAGAAACACGTTTTCTCCTAATGGGGAAAGCAATGATCTTATATGTATTTGCTGCTCCATCTGTTATCCAGATATATATATGCAGCTGATAGGCAGCTTCAACTCTCTGATTCTTTATTCATCTTAAGTTTTTTCACCTTTGAACCAAACTTGAGCCTTCGAGTAGAGGATGCCTTCAAATAGAAAACTATCCAATGAACCAACTGTCCCAAACAATCAGTTCATGTTCGTTTGGCACATTGAGAATTACATGATGTTTCTCTTCCACATTGAAGCTCCTAAACTGTAGGTCCCTTCCCGACTGCATTTCCTGGAGATCACTCGATCTGTAATTTCCAGTAGAGGGTGCAATTGTGCATCAATCCAAGTTGGTTAAAGGCATTTTAGGTCTTCAGGAGCACTAAACTCTAGTTCCTAAAAAGAAAGAACACAATAGTTATGCATCAGAGCTGTTGGAATTGTTCCTTGTAAACATAGGTGAAGGTTACTTTGAAAGACTTCTCAATGTGCCTTGTTAAGTTGACATTATTGATAGATGAATGTATCTTCTTTAATTTGATTTTTTTAAAGCATCATTAAGCAGCTAGGACTCTTTGGTTATGATCACACAAGACAAGAGAACCAGCTGTCTCTTCTCCCAGTCAATAGCACATATCCAACCATTATCTGAATTCTTTTGAAGGGAGGGAATCAGAGGTGGTATTCAGCAGGTTCTGACCAGCTCTGGAGAACCAATAGCGGAAATTTTGAGTAGTTTGGAGAACCAGCAAATAGCATCTCTGACTGGCCCCCCAGCCCCCATCTATTCTCTGCCTCCCAAGTCTCAGCTAATTGGCTGGGTCTCCTTGGGTTGCTCTGAACAGGAGAACGGAGCTGGAAAGCAGGGTAGTGGGGTAGGGAGGGAGTGGGGATTTTGCGGTATCCTTCCCCTGCCACGCCTACCAAGCCACGCCCACAGAACTGGTAGTAAAAAATGTTGAATCTCACCACTGGAGGGAATAGTACTTCCAGATCTGTATAGGACACTTTCCCTAATACTGTAGTAACAGGACTGAGGTCCCACTACCTGCAAATAAACAGGGGAAGGGGCCTATTCCCCCATCCATTTCTCTTAACTTTTAACCTCCCTTTACTGACTGCAGATGGAGATTAAAAAAGTATTGAAATGACAAGGATTTTGCAAGTTCTCTTTTAGGACAGTGTTTCTCAACCTTGGCAACTTTTAAGATGTGTGAACTTCAACTCCCAAAATTCTAGAGCTAGCAATTTTTCCTGTGATTGCATATTGAGATTTGACTTTGTCTTGGTGTATAATTCTCATTCGTCCAAATCTGAGTGGCTGAGGTAGATGGTCATCAATTTATTGATTACAGCTTTATCTCATCTTTGTTATTTTTAATCAGTAACTAGTTTGATACCTGTGCTTTACTGTGAAACTATGTGGTCAGGCTTAGTTTTTGGGGAGGAAAATAAGGGTGAAAAAATTCTGCCTCTGCCTACCCAAATCCATTGGCTCGTGTCCTGTCAGTGTGTGAGAGAGTTGAGGGTTGTTTGGAAACTGAAGCAGTATTTGCTGTGTGAGCAAGAAGGAGACAGCAAGGAGCCTGGGCATGGCTTAGCTCAACTGTTAGTTGTTGCTGTGAAAATAAAACTGAAACTGAAACTTCTCCTCTGCTTGTGTTTTGCATTTGGAACAGATTTCAGGTGGGGAGGGGGACTAGAACTCCTTAGCATCAGAGCATGTTAACAAGAATATAGGAAATACTAATGCTGTGGTGGTCATTTCAAAAAATCCTTTCTTAATGAACACCTGCCAAGAGAAACATATGTGCCAAACTTCAAGTTTGCAGGCTTTATGGATCTGAAGATTTTGTGTTAATGCGTGAGTGGTGTTTCGCTTTTATATGTATAGATTCAAGGTGTCCAACACACTTTTCTCTTCCTATTTTCTCAACAACCACCCTGTGAGGTGAATTAGAGAGAGAGAGAGAGAGAGAGAGAGAGAGAGAGAGAGAGAGAGAGA
>BLBF01000068.1:7551258-7572479 GCA_015471245.1 Laticauda colubrina
GAGAGAGAGAGAGAGAGAGAGAGAGAGAGAGAGAGAGAGAGAGAGAGGGGCTGCCCAAAGTCACCTAGCTGGCTTTCATGCTTAAGGCGGGATTAGATCTCATCTCCTGATGATTGTCCAAGAGACATCCAGCTGGTTTTCATGCCTTAGGCAGAACCAAAACTCACAGTCTCCTGGTTTCTAGACCACCATCTTAAACACTACATCAACCTTCCTCTGTGCAAATATAATCCAACTTCTGTTAAGTGAACCAACTTAAAGAAACTAAGCTTGGCAGATGGATTCCCTTGCTTTAAGCAACCTCCCAGGTAGCTAGGAAGTTTAGCACTTACTTCTGATTAATCTGTTGCTGGTTAATTGAGCAGGAATATTCTGGGAAATAAGAATGTTTGTCGGTGCCGTATTTCACTCGAGCATTGAGATCCCAGAGGGTGCAGCTGTCCATCCTATTTTACAAAAACTCCCCATACATAATTTCCTGCATCTGAAGAGAAACTCTTTCATGAAGAAGCCATTAGAATGAGCTGAGTTATTCTTAATGTACTTACCGCTCTTCTCTTGGGAGGAGGCGAGACAAGCCACAGATTTCTGCGTGGATTTCCAGATGTCTTTTTCAATGCTGAGTGGTTGCCAAGGGTGGGAGAGTAGTTGGATTGGAGCATGGCTGTTCTGCTTATTATACTCTAGATGGGTATAAAGCAGAGAGAGCAACTCCACAAAGCATCCATACAAAGTCTTTTTTATTGGTTCATCAGGCATCCTTATCAACTCACATTTATGATGAGGTTCTTTTTAATGTCCAATCCTTTGCATATCTGCATTATGGTGCAGAAAGATAATAAATTCTCATCCCCATGATGATTGAAGCAGCTGCATGGTATGGTGGATTCAGGCGAGAGTGAGGGAGCCTCCCCCAAGCCAACAAGGGTCAGTTTAGTGACCAATCAGGATTACAGATGTGGCCACATGACACGAACTACATTTCCCAGGATACCTTAACTACATTTACCATGATGCATTCCCTTAAAGGGACAGCTCTCAAATCCTAACTAACTATCCCATTAACTCTAAACTGTCTCGACAGCACAATGGCAGCATTCAGGATGGGTAATGGTATGTAGGGATGACCTTGGGAGGGGAAGGAAGAGATGCTGCCAAGGGAAAGATCAAATAAGAGGTGTAGAAGCCCACAGCTGCACAATGGGTAGAGTAAAAAGTCCAGAAAAGGTCCTCCCTAACTTAAACAGGTTGTAAAAAGAGATGGTGGGAGATTTAGACTTGCAAGATTCTTTTAATAAAGCCATACAATGATAAAAATAGCTCATTTGGTCTGTTTTTTGTCTTGTCTACCCGGGAAAGCTGACCAGGAAACAACCTTTTCTCTTCATCTGTTCCTGGTACCCCACAACTATAAAGTTGCCAATAGCCTCAGAGGGAGAGAAAGAAAAAATAGTCATAACAATCTACTAGATCCACAACACAGTCCTTTCAGCAGTTCCAAGAAAGCTCCACATCCAATTGCACTACTCAGATGACCCTGATGATATAGACCAGGGGTCTTCAAACTTGACAGCTGTAAGATTTGTGGACTTCAACTCCCAGAATTCCTCCTCCAGTCATGTTGGCCCAGGTATTCTGGGAGTTGAAGTCCACAAGTCTTTAACTAACCAAGTTTGAAGACCCTTGACATAGATAAACCCCCACATGGCCTCAACGACTCTCTAAAAGAATGCAAATGACCAGCTGTCTGCAAGGAGTATAAATCCTTCTATTGCCCACCAACCAGTCAGAGCTGAAGAAGCTTCTTGGATGAGAAGGAAAATGTCTTCAAAGAAAAAACACAACCTCCAGTTGCCTCTTGAAAAAGCACTTTTTTTTGACGTGGATTATTGAGAATCTCCATACATATTTACTACTAGCCAAAAGGAGCATCTGGTCCAAATTTTATCTCGGTTGCTGACATGTGAAGCCATTTAATCCACATGGTTTTAAAAAAAATCAATAGTGTTTGCACCATTTCTTAATCTGATTGTGTTTTACCCACTTTTGAAGTTTACCCACTTTTGAAGTTGACATCATATACTGATCTAACAAATTAAGACTTAGAGAATCTTTTTTGGATTGTACAAATACAGATAAAGTAAACTGTAAAAACATGTTGCTTGAATACAGCCAGAATATCGCATGTAATGACAAAGATAGTGGAAGCCTTAATGTACAATCCCAATTCTTTCTTTCTCAACAAAAATATGAATTCTATGATTCTGTGCCAAATATTAAATACCACTTGATTGTACTCAGCAAAAGAATGTCTGGTTGGTAGAGGCCAGTGGAATTCAATTAATTATTAAAATAGTTGTTCTGCCTACCTTCTTCCTCATGGACATTTTTGACCCCCTTTCTGCACAAATTATGCTTTTATTTTGTCCCTTACTCCTAAATGTTTAGCTGCTTTGTTTCTTCTGATTTTGCAGCGCAGATGAATGCATAAACAATACAGGAGCAGAAAGGAGCTGGTTTTTAAGAAAATATCCTCTGTTTTTCACTTGTATTGTAGGAAAATTTAAAAGAAGGCCAACCTCAATGAAGGACTTTTGTCATAGCCAACTATGCTCACCAAAGTTCATTACAGAGAATAGGACAATTGACTCATGCTCCTTTCATACAGAGAGATGGACTCATTTAAAGTGTGCTTTTGGATACTCCAGCATACCTTTCCATGTCTCTGTCCTTTCTAATCAAGAACTTGAAGAGAAGTCTAGTCTTCTTTCTTACTGGCAATCTGTTTACCAATTGCTTTGCAGGTCTCCACACCCTTCCCATGAAGAGGCCTATGTAGGAGAAGCTGGCAAACTGCCACTTTTCTCTCTCACAACTCCCTAAGGTCTACTGCTTAGCAGAAACCCTTCTGAAGCAAGCCAAATTAGTAGGCCAAATTATTATTATTTTCACCCTTCGGAAAACCTCAAAGGCACATTCACAGAGGGGAACTCAGTACTTCGCTATGAAAATCTCTCCAGAGAAGGAGCATGATAAACTCCTTGGCATTAGCCTGGATTCAAATGTCAGTTCTGAAATGTCAAACTTGCCTTGAGAACACAAGACCCAAGGCTGCTGAAGGTTGCTGTTCTGTACTTCCATGTTTTGTGGAAGTGAGCTTTGAAATCTTCCATAAAGGCAGCTAAATTGTTGTTTTGTTCTCACAATGATGGATGCACTTCTGTTTATCCTTGCACACTGAACTGATAAAGCGTTAAGGTGCATGGGAACAAAGTTTCATGTTTAGCTATTTTCCTGTGGCTCCATGCTATATGTAATTGTGCTAGGCCTGTGTTTCTCTATCTGTACATGATTTTTTAAATTTTGCCATCTATATTGTAATGTCAAAATAAATTATACTGTATTTTTCATCTGTCTGAAATTGGGGGTAATCCAAGAACCTGATTTATCACAAGCTTGAACATCTAGAGTTCACTCAATGTATCTAAATGCCGGGCTATAAGTTAGACAGACAAAGCAAACTTTAGTTCAGTCATTGACCAATACAAATACATCCGATGAAAAGAACAACACAAAACTATCCCCTATCAATAAGAATTATAAGCTATCATTTCTGGGTGAAGCTTACTCATTGTGTAGCAAAATTTTGTGACTTTCAGAGAAATAAATTTGTTGTGTTTATTTAACAGATAGTGCAAATAAAAGCTGTGCCTTGGAAATTTAAATAAAATAGGTGTAAGCAATTCATGGGGAATGTCTCTGTAGAATTGGCAATACAGAAACACATGAGCTGTGGTTTCTCTACACTCATATCACAGAGGCAATATTGGGTTTCATATAGGGTTTACCTATATTTCTACAGGAGAAGGTCAGGCAGAGACAGGGGGAGGAGTCAAGAGAGGAAGCAGCCTGGAATCCTTGCATTCCCACAAATCAAGTCCAGCCCCTCTTGAATTCCGTTAACTCTTATTCTAGCACCAGTTTAGTGTTTACTGTTAGTTAACTAGATTCTTGGATATAGGCAAGAGCAATAAATCATCTTAACTGAACCAAATGTGTAGTCCTGATTCTTTGCGCCAGACAATTTCACTTCCAGGACAACAGTTGGGAGAATATTCTCTCGAGCTAAGGATAAAGCTCTCCTAAATATGGGCACTGATGTTAGTTTGTGAATTATAGCAACAGATTTCGCCAGGTGTGCTTTTGAAACTAATGGAAGTGGGAAGATACCAAGTAATGCCCTGGAAAGTGATCCACACATGAAGTGCATTTCATCCTCTTAACAAATAACAAATAAAGAAAAACAGATAGAACCTATGAACTGTGGATTTTAACTGCAACCACTCCATGGGAAGAGAGTATTTTAAATTGTTTATATTCAACAGCTTAATCTTAAGCATAATTTGCCATTTATCAGTTTGCTTTTATTCCCTGGCCTTTTATTGTTGCTTATAATGGGTCCAGGATTTTCCAGTTCTTCCCTTACATTTTAACAATTTAGTGCAGAATATTTCTGTGAAAAGAACACAGCCTGGAAAAGGACAATGGAAGGTGAGAGGTTTTGGTGGGTTAAAGAATTATTGGAAATGCATATTATTAAAATTGCACATTTCTTCCTGGAACTGAGCAGAAAAGCTTTTTGAATCTCTTTTGTGTGGAATTGCACATCTTCTCTTTTGAAACAGGACAGCACTCACTCACTCGCTCACCAGAAAATTGCCATATTACCATTATCACGAGGCATTAAGGAAAAAAAAATGTCTCTAATTGTATTATTAAAAGGTGTGCTTATTGGTACAATAAATTGTAATAGCTTTTCAGGATTCTCCCTCCAGGATTCTATCAAGGCATCTTGATAGCCAAGTGTTGAAAAGAATGTCGACTCACAAAGAAAGCTTGAAATGGCACACAAGATGCGCAGAATGCTGCTGGCAGTCTAGAATGTAAGGACATTAACAAAATAGTAATTTGGGAGAAATTGGAAGTGGTGAGCAAGTGGCTTCAGGGTGTTTTGGGTTGTTTCAAACAGTGTTGCTCAGGATGAGTACAACCTGAAGGATTGGGTTTCTGCAGATAGATCCGATCTTGAACACAGATAATGTTTTGGTGTAGAAAGTTAATCCAGCCATGCCTAGAGGACTGACGAAAAGGCAGGCAGAATCCATGTTTCTGAGATAGTTTCTTATGTCCTGTAAAAATTAAATGGGTAGTTTTGTCACGGTGGGGAAGAAAAATACAAAGGCTTGATGGAGCAGGTTGTGGTTCAAACCTGTTCGTGCTGAGATGCCTTCTGATGGGTCAGAAGAGAGAGCTTCCACCGACATCAGTCGAGAGAAGAGGGCTTATAATACAGTGGCAGTTGGGGAGGGGCTGCTTGATAGATGAATAACAGGTCTTGCATTCTCTCCCTATTCATCCCACTCTCACAACCCCGAACTTTTTAGCTAGGGCTGTGCGCTGTATTTTTGTAGTATTTATTTTGTATAGTTTTACCTTTTTTAATATTGTAAATGCTAAATAAATGTCTCTGCACCAGAGACAAATTCCTTGTATGTCTAATCACACTTGGCTACATAAAGTATTCTATTCTATTCTGTTCTGTTCTGTTCTGTTCTGTTGTATTCTAATTTCCTATTCTATTCTACTCTACTCTATTCTACTTTACTCTATTCTACTCTACTCTACTCTATTCCATCCCATCCCATCCCATCCCATTTTCTAATTTTAATATTGTAAGCTGCTCAGAGTTACCCTTTGGTAAGACGGGTAGCCAATAAGTTGAATGATGGATGAATGGATGAATGAATGAATAGCTGGGCTAGGCAAAACTATTCTGTTCTTGCTAGTAAAATCAGGTGCAACTCACTGAACAACTGATTTGCTTGGCAACAGAAATTCTGGTCTCAGTTGTAGCCATTAGGTGATGGCTACTTGTAGTTTTCTTGCATCAGTCCATTGGCCACTTGTTAAATTTTGGAGGAAGAATTCTGTGATAACTGCAGACTCCACTCCACAGTGGAAACAATAGTTTTGTGCCAAAGAGGCAAAAAAAAAACCAAATAGGTAAATAAAGACTTGGCACGAATAATAAGCTCAAGGAAATACATGAACTTCAATGGTGGGCACCCATAATCATAAGATCAAGCAGCATACATCAAAAAGGCCAAAAAATTGCCCTGTAATTGACTTCTTAATGTGCATCTATTCCTTATTTCTCTCGCTACCATTTTGTAATGGACTTTGTTCCTAGACTTTATATCAGGGGTAGATAAATTTCCTCTTTCCCTGAGGATGTTTATATAGTATTAGCATGTAAATAGACCCCTTGGGAAAGTGAACACATAGACTGGCCATGCGTGCATCAGAATTGGTCCATTTTGATGTGAGCTTGATGTCACACTGTACTGTGTAGCCTGTGCTTTTCATGCTTTCAAATCTTGCCTGACTTCAGCAGGCTGGAAGTATGGAAGTATTTCACGAGAAGAGTACTGCACTCCTCTGCTCGCAACAGAATACCCTACACCATCATGCTTGAAATTTTGGCCTTGGACAACCTAGAACTATGCCACCTATGGTTGGACTTAAGCATAGTACACAAAATTATCTACTACAATGTCCGACCAGTCAATGACTACTTTAGCTTCAACTGCAACAATACAAGAGCACACAACAGATACAAACTCAATGCAAACTTGATTGCAAAAAATACGACTTCAGCAACAGAGTGGTCAATGCTTGGAATGGAATACCTGACTCTGTTGTTACATTCTTAAACCTCCAAAACTTTAACCTTAAAACTATCTACTATTGACCTCACCCCATTCCTAAGAGGTCTGTAAGGGGCGTGCATAAGTGCACCATCATGCCTACTGTCCCTGTTCTATTGTCCCCATTATTATTCATACCTATTTCCTGTACTCATGTTTGTACTTATACCTATTATCTTGTAAGCGATTGACAAATCAAATAAAAATAAATAAAATGATCTAGCTGTCCCCTGGGCCAGATCCATCTGCTGCAATCAACCCAGGTAGGCAAAGCTTCTACTACGCCTGTCTCTGGCTGGGTGGCACTGGTTCCTTTTGATGCGGTTGTTGAAATATCAGGCTAATTTCTTGCCTATTCAACTCCTTCTCCTCCTGCTAAGTAAGTTTCCACAGAGGTGATTATAGACTACCCTGGTCCCCTCTTTCCTCCAGGAATTAATGACTTCTTTAAATCTGTCATCGAGAGAAATTAGGCTGGGTTGCTATGTGCAACCAGAGGTTACAAAATGATTGATGTAAATGCTTGTTATTCTGGATTAGACAGAGCCTTCAGTGACTGTTTTAGAGACTAAGTTGAATCATTGCCAAATTTCCTTCTCTTTTCTTGTCTATGAAAGTACTTATTTCTTTATTTTAAGTGGGTTTACTCAGCAGCTTCCCCAGAACATCCTTTCAAAAGGATGTTTCCTAAAACACTCAACGGAGAAGGAAAAAAGATTTCAAAGAAAGAGTTACGAGTTCTAAAGTTATCAAATTTCTGACAACTAGCTGGACAAAATGGTTCAAGGCATGGACCAGCCTTGTCCTATAGTCAGTCTGGGTCAAATTCAGTAAAATATCATTTCCTCTGTTGGTATGAGCAGCAGACTGGGACTTGTTAATGAGTAGAAAAGATTAAGATAAAGGTTTCCTGTGTTCAGTTGTGTCCAGCTCAAGGAGGCAGCGCTCATCTCTGTTTCTTAGCTGAGGGAGCCAGCATTGTCCGAAGATGCTTCTGTGGTCATGTGGCCAGTACAACTATATGCTGAGGTATATGGAACACGATTATCTTCCCAACAAAGTGGTACCTATTTATCTACTTGTATTTGCATGCTTTCAAATTGCTCAATGGGTAGGAGCTGGGGCAAGGAACGGGAGCTCACACCATCATGTAGTGCTTGGGTCACAAACCCAGTCTGTCAGCTTTCCAGCATCTTTAACAGCTGGGCCATACTGCCCTCTAATAATGTAGATATCTTGGTTTAAGAAACTGTTGACAAGGGAAGGAATGTTATAAGAGCAAAGTGCTGTCAGCTGTGCAACTCTGGTCTGCTTGTTTAGAAGAATTCATACCAAAGAGACAGAAGTTGTAACTACTGTGATGGAGTGCAGTATACACCAGCTTCAAATGACAATTAGGTATGCATAGAACAGTTAAGTCTTTATTGAATTAGTCAGGTGGAAAATCTGGCCTTCTTCTTGACTGCACTGTGCAAAATCATTCACCTGGAAATTCAAAGACTTAAGGCAGGAAAAATTGCTGGCACATGAAGGGATCTTGATTTGTTTGGATTACAGATTTCCAGGATATCCTTACATTGATAGCCTTCCAGAACCTTTGATGGAAGCACAGAAGGCAAAAAGAATGATCCATTTGTGGTGCTGGGCAGGGCAGCTTGGAAGGTTGTGAGGTTGTTGTTGTTGTTGTTGTTTTGCCTCTGGTTTCCAGGAGTCGCCCTTCCCCTTAAACCTCTAAAACATGTTAGTTGGCAGCTCGTGGTCTTTGTGTCACAGATGCTATAAGCTCTGTGCCAGGGAGTGCAAAGGTTTCCATGACATACAGCTGGTGCATCTGAAATGCTGCTTCTCATCTCCTAGCTACTGATGCTGCCAAAATTATATTTGCTGGCTTGAAAATTAGGATTTCAGAGGTTTAGGATTTAATTTGTGCTTGAAAAGATTTTCCATCTTCCTGTCTTCTCCATGCCTGCCTCATGTTCTTCAGCATGCTTCTGTTCACCTTGCCTGCTGCTTTGGCAACAGTGATAAGGAGGTGAGCAGTATTTCCAGCCCAGACGAGAATATAGATCTAGCAACATTTCAGTGTCCCAGGTGTCAGGGAGGAAGATAGGAGGAGAAAGACCTTCCATTGGCAGTGCAGCCACAGTGGGTGGGTGGAAGTGCCTCCATTCCTATCATAAAATATCCTGCCAGAAGTCCATGCTATAATTTGTTGTAAACTCCTGGCAGCTTACAACAATAAAACAATATTTAAACCAAGTCATCAGTAAAGCCAAGGCAATAATGAAATGTCTAGTTTAATGAAAACTAAGCAATGTCTAGTTTAATGAAAAGAAGGACCGGGGGGGGTGTGTGTGTGACAGGATAGAAGTGTTCCAGTATCTCAGGGGCTGCCACAAAGAAGAGGGAGTCAAGCTATTCTTCAAAGCACCTTAAAGGCAGAACAAGAAGCAACTCATCAAGGAGAGAAGCAACCTAAAACGAAGGAGAAATTTCCTGACAGTAAAGACAATGAATCAGTGGAATGGCTTGCCTTTCAGATGTTGTGGGTACTCCAACACTCGAGGTTTTAAAGAAGAAATCGGACAATTATTTGGCTGAAATGATGTAAGGTTTCCTGCTTGAATAAGGGTTTGGACTAGAAGACCTCCAAGGTCCCTTCCAACTCTGTTATTTTGTTAAATGTTATTTAAATGTTATTGTATTTTTTTTGGGTAGGAAGGATAATTTCCTGGACCTGATGGTGGAATCTCCCCACACGCATAGACAAAATTATTCCCAGCCATGATTAGGACATAGGCATTGCTCTGTAATCCTTTGTTGACTTTATATCCTCTGTGTTTGAATTACTCCTTATTTTCTGTTGCAGAGTTACTCTGGGCTAGGGTTACAATAGCACCGGCATCCAATAAATATGGCTGAGGCCAAATCAAAAGTACAAAGCATGTGTTTTGAAGTATGCTAAGCAGGGTATTGGTGGAGATCAGGGTTATCAAAAATGGAAATATTTGGGGATTAGAATTAACGCACAAGAACTATACCTGCCATCAAATGGAGACATTTCAAGTCTTTGATCTGGTGGACTCTGGTGGGCTCTAGTCTATAAAAGTATATTTCAACATGACTTTGAAGTTAATATTTTCATAATTAATTAATGTATTTATACAAGTCCTCATCTGAGTATGTTCACATTGATTCAAAACAGTACCATTCATTCAAAAAAAGCTATAAGAGATAATTGTCAAAAATGCAAATAACTTTGAGCAATGTATCCTTTAAAAAGGTACTTTGCTAGAACTCAGCATGGTTTCTGAATTATAAGGAGGCAAGAGAAATGTTTGAAAAAGACACAGGGTAATATCTCTTTTTATTATCAGAACATTAATCAATTACCAGTGTTTCTCTATGTCACTCATGCAATAAATAGGTCTGACCACACAATTCTCAGTTACCCAGATATAACCAACATTCACTTTTGAGTTGAGTGTTCCTTTAATACTTCCTTCCTTTATGCATGTAATGCATATAATTACCATCTCAGTAAAGGAATGAAAAAGAATCATGGTTTTCTCTGGAGGCTGTAGGGAGCAGAAACAAAGGGCCAAACTCATAATTCAGTTATTTACCAAACAATAACAAAAAAGGAAACTTAGAAAAAACAGTCTCAGTAGCAACCATTGAAAGGGTGCCCACATAAACAGGGCTCTGTACATTAGCATTGAGAACAAGAAGGGTTCACAGTAACACCATTGTGGAATTGCTATGACGGCAATGCCAAAAATGCATTCTCACTTAGGTGTCCGCCACAACTGTTACAAAACCTAACAGGCTGAAATTTGTAATTTAAAGTCACTGCTTAATGGGGCTCTGTTTTTATGGTAATTTTGAAGGACAAGGCAACTCGCTCAACCTGCACCGAAAGGTTGCAAGGTTGTAGCATTCTTTTGTTCGAGATGTCAGCCTCTTTTCTTTTTGCCCTTTACCCAACTGGCATTCCATGATTTCTGAGCATTTCATTCCCCATTAAACTTTACTGAGATTCCATCTCCCGTGTGTGTGTGTGTGTGTGTGTGTGTGTGTGTGAGTGTGTGTAAGTCCTACCATCAAGTTTATGCATGCAGGGCATTATTTTGGCTTCCTAAAGATCCATGCCAGCGTAGTGCCCAAGACAGACTGCTTATGCCAGAAGTCAGAAGAAGCCAATGGTAATTAGTAAACAGCAAAACCCTGGCAAACAGAGTGAAGGAAAAACAGAACCTGCATAAATCAGGATTTCAGATGAAGAACAGAGCTAGATTTCAAGAGGCAAGATAACCCGAATATCAGGAACAAGAATTTATGATGGTTGAATTCTAACAATGTGATGGAGTCCTTGAGAAGTATTTATAACCTGTGTTTCTCCATCTCTGCTTTGTTCCAAATTGTTTTATTGGAGCCATTTTACTAAGTCTGATTTTTCTTTCTTTCTTTCTTTTCCCCCCACCCCTCTCCTTTCTTGGAAAATGGAGATCCAAGGTTTTATCCAGGGGTGGGCTTCAAAAATTGTAGCAAAAGATTATCTGCATGCCTTGCACTTACCTGCATCCAAAATAGGGGCTCTCAGCAGCCCACTCCTGGTTTTAACCTTTGCTTGTCAACTTAGATTCATCTTCATGTTTGTTGTTGAGTTTGGTGTTCTCTCAGAAAATGACTTATCACTGAGGAAGTTGGCAAGGTCAAAGTCTGCTTGACTTTGCAAACATAATTGGCTTAATAGCAATTGGTTTTCCAAACAAGCAAATGAGTAAGATGCTTCTCTAGAGCTCCCAGCCCCCAAAGGTTCTCTCTACCATTTTCCTTGGCAGATGGGAGCCATTTTCAAATAAAGCATGAAACACCTTCTTAATTTAAGGCTTTTATCAAGAGGGAGAAAATGTACACCAGCAATTACAAATTGGCAAATTGACTTTCGCAGTTGTTCCACAACCTACCGAAGTAGGTTATTCATTAGCTATCATTTGGCTTGCTTCCTTGGGATTCTGGCCATATTTTTGATAAACTGGCCTCTGTGTACAATTTTTAAAAGCTGTAGACTTCCTTGGAAGATTGCCAAAGCTCTTGACTAAAAATTAAGCTTTTGCTGGAACCTACCCTTTGAAATATTCTCAAAGTTGGAGATCTTTGCTGTTTCGTAACTCAAGTTTGCTTTATACAGTAATGGTTTGGCAGTGTGACCTTTGTGGCTTTGGTTGCACACTTGTTCTGCCCTGTCTGCCCTGTGTATTTGGAGAAAGAGGAACATAATAGATTGAGCATTAGAAAACATGTGGATTCTTGAATTAATTTGGAAAAGGAAGGGTTGGAAGTCATAGAAACTGGCCATCTCTGTGCTAGGAAACCTTCTAAACAGCCCTCAATCTAAAATATAACTTGGGAGTATTAAGAGTAATTCCTAATTCTCAAGAACATGTTATGTTAGTCAACATGACTGGTTAAATTATATAAAGTTGTATTAGATCAGGGGGTTCCCAAACTGGCTGGAGAATTCTGGGACTTGAAGTCTACAAGTCTTAAAGTTGCCAAGTTTGGAGACCTCTGTATTGGATAATTGGGTGAATCTGGTAGAGTTCAATGAACCAAAATTTACTCATGGTCCAAGACCAAACACATAAGAGCTTTAAAAATAGTAATATTGAATGGTTTATTACATCTAAATATACATAGATGTCAGAGTTGTCTCTGACACATAGGTTTAATAAATGAAATAAACATTACACGGTCCATAATATTTGCAGATTTTGAGTCTGTTTGTCAAGAAGAGTGTGTGTATGAGAGGTTTTTTTTTTTCACCATTACATTCTTTTAGCATCTTGAATTTTCCAATGCAAAAATGTTTTTCTTGACTGTTTGCTTTCAGGAAAAGAGAAAATCTGCTTGAGAGTTCCCCAAGCCGAACACAGGCGATTCTATAAAGGGCTGAGTGCTATTCCAAACACCAAATGTGATTTAAGTGAAAATTATTTTTAAATAATTAACATGATTCAATATAGTTGTTTTAAAAAACAAATTTTCTGGCTAAGTCACATTGAAAATTGTTGTGTGACAGTGTTTTTGGAAATGTTTCTTGGGCCAGACCATGAATTTTGTTGGATAGACTAGAATTTAAGGCCAAAATATTTTTGTTGGGAATGTTAAAAGGAGACTATGCAAAAGAAATGAAATATTTAATTCTCCATAGAACTACGGCAGCAAGAATTGCGTTGGCACAATACTGAAAGGGTGACAAAATGCCAACAAATAGCTGGATAATTCAGAAGGTTCTTGACTGTGCTGAAATGGACCTACTTACTCAAAAACTTAGGGATAAGGTAGAGTCAAAATATATAAGTCTAAGTGCTATTGCTATATAATATGATATGAAAAATCAATTAATACAATATGAATGTAAATTTAAGAGGAAAAGACTTTAGATATTGTGCACAAGGCATATATATCAAACTGACACACGGTATAAGTGAAAAGAAGATTTTATTTGTTGTTTCATATGTTTGTTGCAAAAAAAAACAACTTTTTTTTTTTAAAAAGGAAGGGTGGGAGTCAAAAAAGAATGGCAGCCATGACAATGCAAAGACCTCACCCCCCCCCTTTTTTTTTTTACAAAAATCAGATGGGCATTATAAAAAAGGGTAGAGTTTTGATTGGTTGGTTGCTGCCATCATCTTGGTTTTTTATTTTTTCACCCCTCCCTCTTGACATGGACCTCCACTATGTGGATAAGTCTTGTAAAAAAAAAACACCAAAACTTTGCAAACTTTCCCACTGAGTGAAATGCCGGAGAGATTTCTTTTTAAGCGTGAACACATCAAGCTATCAAAGGATGATGTTGGTACTAGCTGTTGTATCTTGTATAGTTGTCTTCCAAAACAAAAGCTGATTGTTTCCCAAGGAATGGCTCTCAGCCATCTTGTTTCAAAGAATTTTTTTCTATGGCTTAAAATCCACATTGTGTTTCTGTTTGCTGGCAGGGGACATATAGAGAAGAGAGAAAAGACAAAGTGAATTTCCTTAACAGCTTAAGCTGTCTAAAATGTGCCTCCCCAAGTATCCAATCTCCGGGAAAAAATCATTTAAAGAACAAGATTCGTAATTCTTTAGGGTCAGTTTATCATCAGACATTTGTATATTTCCCTTAAAGTGATTTAGTAATTGTTGGAAGCCATGACAGAAAAGTTTTAGGAATCTGATTAAGATGGCAAAGGTTTCCAGCTTCTCATGCATTGCCCTAAATCATCGTCTGACCCACTAACTCTTTTGCGTTGTGCTTGTCCCATGAGGTTGCTGCTGCTGAAGTATCTCACAAATAATCTTCTCTTTCTTTATCTTGCTCATTCATTCTACATATCCAGACTACATTTTTTAAAAAATGAACAAACAGCCAACTTTCAGCTATTGAAGAATATAGTCAGAGACTGGATGCACCAACATACAGAGTTTGATTGATGGTGATTTTGGAACAAACTTTAATTAACTGGTTTCACCCCACACGCAAGGATTCTCAAATTGAGTTGTCATCCCATGGAAGACAAGTGAGGAAGTCTGAGAGGAGAGTATACGTTTTCCTAATATGCCTGGACATCGCTTGATTTTTTTGTTTTGTTTTTTGTTTTGAGAAGTTGGCATTGGACTACAATATGGAAATGATCCAAGGATTAGAACTCTGATCGTTGTCAGCCACAAAGGATTAGGACCATATATAAAGTTGTAGTTAAGAAGATTTATTGCTCAAATCTAGACACAAGATTCTGTTCAACCGATTTGAATAGAGTACTAAATTGGTGCCTGATTAGGGTCAACCAAAATCAGGAGGATTTAGACTGTTTATGGAAACTTATTAGCTCACGGTTGATGACTTGCTTAACTCCACCTCCCAGCTCTGCCTGCTCTTCTACAATACGTTTTTGCACTGACATTAACAGCTTCTGTACCAGACCCAGTGTGATGCTCCTGTTAGAATCTGACTCCAAGGGAGAGGAGGAACAGCCAACAGGGAGTGGGAGTGTGGCTCCAGAGGTTGTGGAGGAGGCTGGGGAAGGGCACAGGCTGGCTGGGCATTCAGAGGAAGAACCAGGCCCATCCTCTCTTCATCCTAGGGCACGCAGGGAGGAGTGGATAAGGAAGAAATGTGAATGGCGTGGTCTACGCGAGAGGAAAGAGCCTTGATCCCCTTCATGGGCTGCAGCTGTGAGGACTGTTTAAAAGGATAAACTGCACATGGGCCAGTGCTGGAAGCAAAGCATGAAAATATTTCTAGTTTGTCAGTTCTTATCTGAGTTCTGGTGTCCTTCCCAGTGTGTGCATTTCGATATCTGTGGACATTTTCAAACCCTTATCCTGCCTTGTGTTGTTGTTTTTTTTCTATTTATAATTTATATGTATTTTTGAGTTTGAATGGAAGTTCTTCCTTTTCACAACTGTTTGTGGGGGTGTTTTTTCTCTAGTCAATGATAATTGGACCTTTGAAGCCAAGCTGAAGGAATTAAAGGGACTTCACTTGTTTTTGTGACTTTGTTGCTTTTGTATCCCATCCTGAATCATCACACCCAGACAACTATTGAATGATGACCAGGTAGATGTGGTTGTGTTCAAGGAAAAATTGCTTAGCTTCATCCTTCGCTTCCTACAGAATCAGGGAAGATCACACTGGTTCTTATTCCTGGATTTACATGCTCAAACCAAGGAACTAAGCACATGCCTGCTTTGCCTAGACACATCAATATCTGGATTGTCCAAACAAGGAGAGGGACATTGAACAGGAAGTTCCCTTCCGCAGAGAGGGAAGGGAACAGCATAAATTCACTAATTATTTTAGAGGTTCCCAACACCACAAGTTTGAGAATCCCTGCGCTAACTCATAAATCATAGCTGATAAATCACAGTGTCTTGGTTCTCATGACCCTGTTTGCCAAAACCTATTTGGTTTTTGCTTTATGTGCTATATACACCCAGCCATTCAAGTTTCATAGTAAGCCATCAGCTATGGTTTACAAACCATAATAGTTGAATTCACCCAGCATGACAAGTTGAGCCCACAGCAATTACATTATGGCTCAGCATAAAAGTATAGGCACAATAATAACTGCTCAAGCGATGCTGTGTTCATTTAGTCCAGGAAAATGCTCCTCCTACAAACAAGATTACACTGAGTTGGGGGAAATACAATTTCTCTTATAACTGTTCCAAAATATCACTCAGTAATTGACTTCATCGTAGGAATAAGGTAGTAAATATGTGGGGTTGACATTGGCCTGATTTCCCACAAGCAACTCGATCAGGAACTAGACGGGAAATATTCAATATATCAGGAAGGCTCTCCTAGGCTTTCTATGTGCAACTGATGAAACTCTTCTTCCAAATTTTGTATTCTTTGATAAGTTTTAATGTAAGAGTTATTGAATTTTTTTTTTGTCTTTTAATGACCCCGTAATCCCTTGCATCGGGGTGAAGTCAGGGTAACTGAATGGGGCTGAGTGTTTACCGGCCAGATGCCCTTCCTGTCACCAATGCAGAGTTCACAGCTGATATTTAATCACTGTACCCAGAAAGAGAAATATCTTCCATTACCAAGGATTGAACTCACAGCCTCCTGCTTGTGAGGTGAGAGCTCCAAGTCTAGATCACTGCACCACTCATAAGAGTTATTGAATACATGGGATTATTTTTGCATTCATGTCAGAAGGACTGAAGTGCTTCCCAGTTGAAAGGATTAGCCAGTGACATCACTGTTGCCTGGGAGACACCCAATTGGGAGCTCCTTTCATGTCCCTGGCAGGAGCTGGAGTGAAGGATGGGAGCTCAACTCCACCCCATGTCAGTAGTTGGGTCTCAAACAGAGGCTTGCTAATCTCCACTCCAGCATCCTAACCATGTGAGCTGCCATGTCCCTTTCATACATGAAGTATAATAATTTTAACTACCTTTAATTAAACATGAATTTGACTTCCACTGAAATTTCACATTCATTCAATGTGCTTGCCTTATTGTCACTAACCTGAAGTATGAGCTTCTGGCAGACCACTCAAAAGTGAAGTGTGGTCCTTTGGGGAGAAAACATTTACATCACCTCCCTCTTACAAAAGTATCAGCTCCAACTTCAACATAGCCCATATTAGTTTTTCTGTCTCAGATAGAAACAAGAAGCATGGAGAATTTTTTGTCCACCTTTCAAAATTTTTCAGATGTTTCTTCTCAACATGTGAAAAGCTCTGGAATGCTTTGGATGTGTTCAAGGCTTTGCACTCATTTCAACCCTTCTCATGGACTCTATAATTGTGCGTTCCTGTTTTTGTAGACATCAGTCTTAGGCAGTAGGCTATAAGCAGGCAAATAGATATTGATTCAATCTCAAAGGTAAAAAGGTAAATGTTTTCCCTGTGCCCGACTTTAAGGGACAGTGCTCATCTCCATTTCTTAGACAAGGCAGCCAGCATTGTCTGAAGATGCTTCTATGGTCATGTGGCCAGCATTTAACATTCATTCATGTCTACATGTATATGGAGATTATCAGTCATCCAGGTCATGGTTGTCCCAAAGATATTTTTTCAAGAGGCTACACTGGACTTTCTGGCTTTTCTTTGAAGACATTTTGCTCTTCATCAAAGAATCGAAGAGCTGAAGAAGCTTCTTGGATGAGAAGCAAAACAGCTTCAAAGAAAAATCAGAAAGTCTGGTTTCCTTTTGAAAAAGCATCTTTTATGGCCAGCATGGCTATATGCCAAGGTGGACAGAATGCTGTTACCTTCCCACCAAAATGGTACCTATTTATCTATTTGCATGCTTTCAAATTGGGCAGGTTTCAGTCTACCAATTCAATCTACCCAATCAATCTACCCAATCAATCTACCAGTGATTAAAACAAGTGATGATCCCACATGAGTTTCCAAACTGTGGTCCCCAAGTGCCCTTAAATTTGAAAAAGTCCTTTGAAGTTCAGACCAGTTGAGATTTCATCTGTCTCTGTTCCTTTCCTTCAACAGGGAGAAGCTGATTCAGAAAAGCATTTTCTGGCCTTGCTCTACTCCTCCCAATATGTTTTAAAAAGTCATTAATCTACCCTGACAGCATATATATACATTGTAGTTTTAAAGGGTGTCCAAGTAGCTCTTCATTTTTCTAAATTATAACTTTTTTTCCTTTAGTTTCTTTTGGGAGCTTCTGCCATCTGCATTCATTTTATTTAATTTTTTTTTGTTTTAAATTTATTTAATAAAGAAATTTGAATGTTTGTTAAATATATGGATGCAGTCTGGAGTATATTAAGCAAATAGCCATTAAATTGCCATATTTAATGAGATGTAGTAGCTGTTTGACATGACGTGGGGCAGAAATGATGGTGAAAAGCTGTTGGTGGCCTTCTTAATGCTAAACAGAATTAATGCTAAACTAGAACTCCTATCTGTGCAAACTTTGTGTGCAGTTTTGAGAAATCTGTCCATGAAAGAGCTTCCTATAAAAACACAAACATGCAAGAAATACATGATTTGTGACTTATAGAAAGTTTTTAAGATAGGATTCAGAAATACAATGAATGAATGGCTGGTGATGATGACATAATTAGCAGAGATAGCAACACTGACTTCTCTGCTTTTGAGGAAGAACAATGACTACTTTTATTAATGATTGGAAACCCCTTATGGGCTTTTTGTTAAAAGAAGAAGAAAAATGAACTTGCAATTTAGAGATCTGATGACTGGAAAGGATAGATTATAGAAAGAAGGAAATTTAATCTTGGAGACAGAGATGTGAAATAAAACTGTACTTGTAAAGAAGATCAGAAGACACTTCTTTATAACTTTTTTATTTTCTGTTTCTTTGCTCCTTTTTTTTCTACCTACTTTTAAAAAAACTTTTTTTACTCTGTTTTCAAAATTTGTACCTTTCAAAAAAAATTAAAATGAGAGTGAGGGAGAGTCTTCAAAATAAGAAGGAATGAGAATATTCTCTTACAAATACACATGTATTGTCTTAGGTCCCTTTTTTTTTTGGTCAGAAAATTGAAACTCACCAATATGTCATACAAGAATCAGAAACAAAGATTAAGCTCCAGTTAATTTATTATCCATGCATATACACATCCAATCAACTAATTATCAACATTAAATTGTCACTAGATAACAGTCAATGGAATTCAAGAGGGGTTGCGTTTGACCGTTTGTGGGAACATAATGACTCTAGGCTGATGACTTTCTTGACTCCACCCCCTGGCTCTACCTCTCCTTTTCCTGCACACCTCCCTTGACTAATACCTGGGCCTGAATGGTGTCACAATGCATTTGCAAAGGGGCTTGGAGTGACCTTAGAATAAAGAATAGCAAAGAACATAAGAAGATCCCTGTTGTGTCATGCCAAAGGTTTGTGTAAGTTAGTGGCCCTATTAACTATCTAGTGGACACTGGTACAAAACATGAATTCTGTTCTTATCTTAGGCAAAAAGCCAACTGAGTGATTTTAAGCCAGTCCCTCTTTCTCAGCCCTAAGAAGAAGAAAATGACAAGCCATTTAAAAAAAAAAAAACTTTGCCTAGAAAACATCTAGGTTCTAATCCTTGCAATTGCAGAAAACTGAGTTGAAGGCTCAAATCCTCCCCTTTCAATGTACCTTTTTTGAAAAAAAATGATATCATATATTTAGAGTCCAATTTAGTTGTAATCATCTCACACCCAACCTCTATTTATTTTAAAAAAGCATTTCATATAATGACTTTGGATTGGCTGCCCAGAGTTGATAATAAGATGGACACTTATAAATAAACATTTATATATTTATGTGCATTTATTTAACCTATTAAGTAAATAAAATAAAAGTATTCTGCTTATTGTCCCTCCAGAATGCTGATATAGCCTTGAGGCATGTATGCTTTCACAAATTTGGGGCCATAATCACCTTGCAGTTGTTCTGCAGTAAATTAAATAAAAACTAATTTTTATTTCTCCGCCTAGCTCTGCTGTTGCTTGTTGTTTCCAATCTCAGTGGTGTTTTTGAGCTTGCTTTCTCACTGGGAGTGTCAGCGAAGGCTGGTTTTGATAGCTGTGGTAGGTTTTCCATCATTCTGAAGACTTCTTGGCTGCCCACAGATCTTAATAGGAATAACCCTCTCTCTGGAGTTCATTCCTAGGAACCTGCAGATTCTAGAGATTTGATTATAAAAGAAAGATGGAAAAGATTTTTTTTTCAGTCGGTGCAAAAACGCCACATATAACCCATGAGCATCTTATCAAATTCTTTTCTGTTTTGAAAGAAAGCTCAAAACCAAATTCTCTTTCATCCAATGATTGAATGAAAGTTGATAAAAAGAAACAGAAAGAAAAGAGCCAGAGAAAGTTTTGCATGTCACTTATTTCTCTCTCCTGGATCTTGCGACTGGATTCTCTTTACACCTCCGGCATTAAGAGTGCTGTATTATCTTTTTAGCACACACAATCTCATCTAATAATCTGATCTGAATGTTTACTGCTTAGGCTTACTGAGCCCCAAAATAAAAACAACTTATTTTTTTTGTTAGCAACACCTTGTTTGTTCTTAAAACCCTCCTCATCTTGGTCCCAATGATATCCATCATTCAAAGACAGATATTACCTGAGATTTATGACGTGGCCCTGTTTAAAAAGAAGGATTATAGAACATTTGCCAGCCCAGTAGGACTATTTCAAATTTTAGTACTAAAATAGAAGCACCAAAGAGCATAAGGAAAAGGTTATGGACAGGAAATTCTCTTTTCTTTCTCTCTCCAGAACCTCTTAAGGGTGGAAGCAATGAAATTACCTCCCCCGATTCCTGCCCCAAAAACAGTTGAGTGAAAAGTAAGCTAATTTAGTCAGTAGCCCTTCTACAGACCAAACTATCTTAGTTACCATTAGCTAAAGATGAAAACTTTATATTTTGGGGTCAATGGGACACCAGTAGCAAGAGAGGGTCTATGACAATTTGCTGTGGCCAACTCGCCACGGCCAATTCACCATGGCCAACTTGTTGTGACCAACTCGCCACAGCCAACTCGCTACAGGACAAGAATTACACTAATATATAAAAAAAAATGGTAGAATAGAATCTTTAAAGATGCAAGAGAAGGGACAGAATGAAATGTGAATGACAAAAATTAAAATGAATTTTTATTTTGAATAATTGAATTGAATTGTTAAATTGTCCCATGGTGAATTGTCCGATAGCAAGTTGGCCATGCGAAGTTGACTGTGGAGAGTTGGTTGTGGTCAGTTGTCCCATTCCAGCAAGAGAGCAAATTCTTTATCAGTTCTTTCATCTCTGTCTTCTCCTTCTATAGCTAAGAATGAACCAACATTAGTAGTCAAGATATAAGGAGTCCTTGGCACTCTCTAAGCTTGATTGTTTTCTTGCTTGGTTTTTTTCTTGCTTGGTTGTTTTCTTGGTTGTTTTCTTGGTTGTTTTCTTGGTTGTTTTCTT
>BLBF01000068.1:7572489-7592305 GCA_015471245.1 Laticauda colubrina
GTTGTTTTCTTGGTTGTTTTCTTGGTTGTTTTCTTGGTTGTTTTCTTTCTTGTCTTCATTACCCAACTAGGTAACATCATCAGTGCTAGAAGGGAGCGGGGATTATTCTCTGTTTATAACAGCAGTGCTTTTCCTCCCATTTTTGAAGTTGCCAACAATGACACCTCTTTAACACTGGAATTCATTCACACCAGAATCATCTGCTGGTATGTTTCACACACTGTCCAAAAGTCCGTAGTGGTTATTTTTAAACTGGGATGGGGAACATCATCCAGGACATTTCAGAATCAAATGATTTCACTAATATAACAGTTTCCTCATGAAAGAGGGGCACAAGACAAACTCAATAGCACACAATTCTTTCCTGTGCAGTGCCATCTTCTAGAACAAGGGTCTTCAAACTTGGCAAGTTTCACACTTGTGAACTTCAATTCCCAGAATTCCTGAGCTAAAATGGGAATTCTAGGAGTTGAAGTCCACAAGTCTTAAACTTGCCAAGTTTGAAGACCCCTGTTCTAGAACTTGCCACCAAAATCAATTGCCTCTTTTTCTCTAATGATAGGCTGGCCTTTGCATATGGGGAAATTCCATAACCCTGGATTCATCTGCATTTGTTAGTGGAGAGCTGGTAATGTTAAAATTCAGATAATTCCCTTACATCCTCCTCACTCCCTCAGATATATCATAATTGTGCCACTCAGAGCTGTTCTGGGGCTTGTATTTTAACACAATGTGGCTTAAGCAGCCTGTAGCCCTTTCAGTAATAACCTGGGCTGTCTACTTTGGTGAAAGCAATCTGACCAAATTATTTGCACAGCAGAAAAGATGGGGAAACAACAGCAGTCAGCTTGGAAGGCCCTGTCTATCCAGCAGTTATAAGAATGGATGCTTTCAGCTGACGCTCAGCTAGTTCCTAGCCAATTTCTCACTCTGTCCTTGGGTTGCACAAAAAAAACCCACCTACTTTTAGAAGACACAAATGTTAATCTGCAAAAACCCAATTCATCGTTTCACTCGAGTGAGGCTATTATACAGTTGCAGGGACAGTTTGTCAAGCAACGGTAGACAAATGGAGCCTGGACTCGATGGGAAGAAGCAGAAAGGGCCAACTTCAGGTTTTTTTGTCCCAGTCACCAGCTGCCTTTTCAATTTGCTTGTTCTGTTTTGAAGATGGTTGTTTGTTCAGGGGGTGCTTGGGGCAGGGAATCCCAATCGCTTATATGGTTGGTTGCTTTCATCAGTCAGATGAATTAGACTGGATTTTGAATTTTTATCCATCTATCAAGTCTTTCCCCCAAAACCTGGGATATGGCAGTGGTTTAAAGATGTAAGCTGTTCCAAATAATGCTGCCTATTGTAATTGAAATGTGGAAAAATAAAACCATCGTGGTCATTGTTGTTGTTATTTTCAGTAAATGCTTCTAAGTGAACAGAAGAAGGTTTGTTATTTATTTTATTTATTATTTTAAATAAAATAAACCATTATTTATGTATTATTTTTTATTATTTTGAGAATAATAAGGCAGCAAACATACCTAATACTCCTTCCTCCTCCTATTCTCCCCACAATAACCACCCCGTGAGGTAAGTTAGGCCGAGAGAATGTGACTGGCCCAAAGTCACCCAGCTGGCTTCCATGCCTAAGATGGGACTAGAACTCACAGCTACCTGGTGAATGGCCCAATATTACCCAGCCAGCTTTCAAATGTAAGGTGGGACTAGAACTCACAGTTGCCTGGTGAATGGTCCAAAGTCATCCAGCTGGCTTTCATGTGTAAGGTGGGTCTAGAACTCATGGTCTCCTGGTGAATGGCCCAATGTCACCCAGTCAGCTTTCATGAGTAAGGCAGAATTAGAATTCACTGTCTCTGGTTTTCTAGCTTAGTGCCTTAATCATCCTGAGTGATGCAGGCCTTGGGATACAAAATCATAGTATTTGCCTTTTGAAAAGATTCTGAGGAAGGTACACTGACAGGAGAGTAAAGTTTGCTTTCCAAGTGTTAACAAAGGTAAAATCTGCAAAAACAGTGATTTGGCTGATTATACCACAAAGCCTATTCTGTATTATGAGTCAATAAATGGCTGGCAGCTTGCAATAATGCTTAGTTTACACTGAGAGGCGGGAAAGAGATCTGATTGTGCTCTTTGCTTGCCTTCACTTCTCTCTCCTTTTTTACTACATAGTTCTCCTTTTACTTTTTATGCAGACCTTGAACACACGAAGGTGCTTTGCATTTAACCAACAGCTGGAGGTAATGAAAAGCATGCTTGCGAACAAAAGGTGCTCTTTGCCTCTTTTGTACTGGCAAGCTTTTGGACCTCTGCCTTAGTGGCACCTCCGGCTAGGTTCTCTACTGTATTATCTTCTTTATTTATTTTTATTTATTTATTTGATTTGTCAATTGCTTACAAGATAGTAGGTATAAGGATAAACATAGTTATGAATACATGAAATGGATACATATAAGAAAAATAAAAAGAAACAATAGGACAGGGATGGTAGGCACGTTGGTGCGCTTATGCACGCCCCCTACAGACCTCTTAGAAAGGGGGGGAGGTCAATAGTAGAAGGAAGGGGGGGAGGTCAATAGTAGAAGGAAGGGGGTGAGGTCAATTGTAGACAGTCTAAGGTTAAAGTTTTTGGGGTTTGGGGAAGAAACCACAGAGTCAGATAGAGTATTCCAGACATTGACCACTCTGTGGCTGAAGTCATATTTCCTGTAATCAAGTTTGGTGCAATTAACCTTGAGTTTGTATCTATTGTTTGCTCTTGTGTTGTTGTGGTTGAAGCTGAAGTATTCATTGACAGGTAAGTCATTGCAATGTATGATTTTTTTTATACCATACTTAGATCAGACCAAAGACGGTGTAGTTCTAGGTTTTCTAGGTCTAGAATTTCGAGTCTGGTGGCATAAGGTCTTCTGCAACGAGTAGAGGAGTAGAGAACTCTTCTTATGAAATATTTCTGGATGTTCTCAACTCTGTTAATATCAGATATTAACACAGTTGAGAAATATTCTTGCAGTCATCTGGATTGCAGGAATGGGGGACTGCTGCAGAAAGCTCAGCCAGATGTGAGAAGGACAACACTGGGGGGTGGGGGGATGAGAACAAGCCAATGAGCTCCTTGTATCACACATGTCTATGGAGATTCTCAGTCATCCAGGTCATGTTTTTCCCAAAGATGCTAAGTCCAGTTGCCTCTTGAAAAAGCACCTTTGGGACAATCCTTGTATCACAGCACAGCACAGCACAGCACAGCACAGCACAGCACAGCACAGCACAGCACAGCACAGCACAATTCGTTTGTTTGTTATTTATTTATCAAACAAATGTATACAGCCCCCCAGTTCACACCTAGCTGACTCCAGGCAGCTTAAAACATTTTTTTTTTAAAAATCCATCATATAATAAAACCCACCACACCTCCATGGCAGTAGCAGTACAACCACAACAGCCACTTGGTCAGCTTTCATTGGGTAATGAAACATCTGCAAGAAAACAAGCAAGCTCATAGAGCACCAAGGATCTCTCATGTCAACTCTGAGATAGAAATATTCTCCTTTATTGGCACTCTGAATCTATTAGTAATGCCCGTTTTGCTCTCCGGATTCATGGGCACCTAACCCTAACCCTAAATGGATTTGCTCCCCAATGGCATTTCTCCATGTATTTTACCAGGAAACGTAGATTGGGTGGGTTCAAAAAGTCATCACTCTCCTAAGCATATCCATTCTTCTTTATTGGTATTGAATTTCTCCTTGGTTCTTCTTGCCCAATATAGAACAGGTTGAGGTGTGGTCTCAGTGTCCTGCTGTTGGAAATTTCTCCTCCCCACCCCCCAGTTATTGGTGGTTTTTCCTTCTTCATTGATGGAGGCATTTTGGCTCTGGGTAAAAGCAATAGGTCTTAGAGAACTGGGATCTGTTTTGATTCACAATTCCTGTATGATCCTCACAATATTAATTGCACTGAAAATGGCCCAAAACATTGGGCTTTAATGTTGTGTCTTTTTTATTGGTTAAGTGTACCCATGTAACTTCCATTGCAATGTTCTGCCCAAGGAACATACATCATGCTTGCAGGCCTTTTTCTACTTCTTTTTATAAAACAGATAAATGAATCCAGGCTGAAAAGCCATTTTATATTTAGCATGTGCTAATTCTGATTGAATTTACCTCTCAACCAGAATATGAATTATTTTCTGGAAATAGTTTAGATTCTTGTGCTTAATAAGCCATGCCTCTTTTTGAAACCTAGAAGCCAAAGAAGTGAACATTTGAAAAGTTTATCCTTATTTCTAGAAATTTTGAAGATGCAGGGTAAAAACAAAACAATTCCACTAATGCAGAAAAGATTGTGGATTTTGGGGGAAGATGACTTGGGGGTTGTAGCATTCCCCTAAACAGGGATCCCTGATTTATTTTTCAAATTCCTTGTAGAGGTTAGGAAACACCATTAACGGTGGGTCTTGTAACAAACTTGTGCTAATGTAATCCAGAAGCATACACCGTGGGAAAAGTATAATAAGCAGTAAATAAGATTTCAGATGAATTTGTAAAAAATCAAATGGCATAAAAAAATGAATGATAGAATACTTTGCCAAAATGACCTCGATATGAAGCAGCCCGTTGGTTGGTGTGTGAAGTGGAAATCACAGTCATTTGGGGCTGGTGGATATAACTGCAGTTTTGTAGAGATAGAATAAAATAGAATAACAGAGTTGAAAGGGACCTTGGAGGTCTTCTAGTCCAACCCCCTGCTCAGGCAGGAATCACTGTATCATTCCAGGCAAATGGTTTTCCAATCTTTTCTTAAAAACTCCCAGTGTTGGAGCATTTACAACTTCTGGAGGCAAGTTGTTCCACTGGTTAATTGTTCTAACTAATTTCCTCCTTAGTTCTAGGTTGCTTCTCTCCTTGATTAGTTTCCATCCATTGCTTCTTGTCCTGCCTTCAGGTGCTTTGGAGAATAAATTGACTCCCTCCTCTTTGTGGTAACCCCTGAGATATTGGAATACTGCTATCATGTCACCCTTAGTCTTTCTTTTTGTTAAACTAGATATACCCAATTCCAGCAACTCTTCTTTATTTGTTTTAGCCTCCAATCCCCTAATCATCATTGTTGGTTTTCTGTGCACTAAGATGTCCTGGACACTTTCAGAAAATAGCAACTATGGAATCATATAACCCATCCCTAAAATGCTGAGTTGTGCCCAGGAGCAAAATTAACTCCTACTCTACTACAAATCTACTTGATTCAACCTAGATACTGGCCAATTTGGAGTGGCAGTTAAGGTTTAAGTCAGTCGCTCAATAGTTACCAGTATTGCAGTTACACAAATAAGATATGAATATATCTTGGGCTTTTCCTCTGCTATCTGTTCCATAATATGTTTTTATTATTTATTAAATTTATGTGCTACTCATCTCACTGTCAAATGACTCTAGGCAGCTTACCAGTTGCAAAAGCAGAAGTACAAAGCATCAGAACATTAAATATTCAGATGAACAGGGATTAAATGTTAAAAATAAACCTTTCATAACCTGTAAATCTATTATGTTTTTATTACACAAATCAAATAAATAAGTAAGTAAATATCAGAATAAAATGGGGTGAGGTAGGAACTTCTTCCTAGTCTACCCATACCAGCATGAAATATCCTCACTAGGGCCTCAAGCCATCACACTTAATTTGAAACTTGTTTAATTCAAGACTGAAATAATATTACAATGATTTAAAAAGCTGGTGGGCTTGCAATAACTTTTTAAGCAGAAGAAAATTAGGACAGAGCTTTTCTGTTGCTCTTTGACCTTAATTCAGCACAAAGAAGATACTTTATTTTTCAGAATGTGTCCAGACTCTATAGGTAAAATGCACAGCTCACCCATATTGGCAAATCACTTGTATTAAATCAAGCAAAAGCAAAAGAAGAATCTTCCATTAGTCAAGTATCTCTCTCCACCCTTTCCCATCATGCAGATCAGTTTCATGGGGCCTTAATCATTTATTCAAAGTATAAATTTAACATTAGAATCTCAGATTCCATGATTCATACCCCGCTTCATGTTATTAAGCACTGATTGAAATAACCGACCATAATAATGGCAATATGTGCTTGCAGTATTAAGACATTTATAAGAATACTCTGGCAAATTTATGAGATATTATTCTAACAGGTGTGCCTTTAAGTAGTAAGTAAAGGTCTACTTGAGTTGAGATGGGATTCTAAGAGATCCCATTAACATCAGATAGCTTGCTCCAATCATGTTCTAACTACTCAGCCAGTTGTATTGTCAATATCTTGATGGGATTACTCTAAAGATCATTTAATAAATGCAGGGCATGTAACTTTAGTTTTGAGAATCTTGCTTGCTGGCTTCCTTTTGAGCCAAACTCAAAGAGCTGCTTCAGATCATCCATGCTTTGGACCAAAACTGATTCTACTTACAGATTTCTTTTCTTATAGAAAATAATATTTGTAGCTGAGGTTAAACTGTGAGGTCCTTGATGTGCTCTGAGCTGGTGTGCTTTCTTGCAGATATTTCATTACCAAACTAGGTATCATCATCAGGACACTGTTTGGCAATGAAACACCTGCAAGAAAACAAACTCAGAGAGCACCAAAAACCCACAGACCCGACCCTCTTCTCGAGCTCTTCAGAATAAACTTGTTCTGAAGGCTTGTATTGTTGGAAACCATCTCATGCTGTTGCTGTAAGATTTGACTCTCTTTTTCAGTTTTGTTTTACCCCAGAAATGACTAACAGAAACATCTCTGTTGTTCAAGAGACGTTGAACTTTAAAAATATATTTATTTAGAATAGAGTAGAGTAGAGTAGAGTAGACTAGAGTAGAGTAGAGTAGAGTAGAGTAGAGTAGAGTAGAGTAGAATAGAATTCTTTATCAGTCAAGTGTGATTGGAAACACAAGGAATTTGTCTTGGTGCAAATACTCTCAGTATCCATAAAAGAAAAGATACATTCTTCAAGAGTCAAGAATCATCAGGTACAACACTTAATAATAATAATAGGGTACAATAAGCAATTGAATCATACTAGGAAACAGTCAATAAAAATCACATCACAAGCGACAAAGTTACAATCATACAGTCACAGGTGGGAGAGGATGGGTGATAAGGAGTGATGAGAAGATTAAGAGTAATAGTAGTGCAGACTTTGTAAATAGTTGGACAATGTTGAGGGAGTTATTTGTTCAGTAGAGTGATGGCTTATGGCAAAATAAAAGCAAATATACAGTATATTTGTATGGGTAGGCATATGTGTGCATATGTACATAGGTGGACTGTTCCGTCCAGAAAAACGCGAGGTAGACCGGGTTCCAACAACAAAGTCTTTATTAGTTAACAGCAGTTGAAAAACGGAACATTGGCTCAAGCCGCGGCAGCCTTTATATAGGGTTTCACCTGCCGGCTTGTAGCCAATGACAGGTATTTAGTTTTGCCGCCTTTGAGCAGCTTCGTGGATTGGTTCCTATTGAACCAATCCCCATTCAGTTTTTTTAGCCAATCAGAATCCTGTATTAGGAGTCACTATTCTTTATACAGAACACCCCTCCCCTCTTGGTTTAGTCCTACGTGGTGACGTCGCGCAGGTAGGTGGGGCTTCTTTTGACTCGACTGGACTTGCGCGGTTCATTTCTGCTGAAGACTTCGACTGGTTCGGATGGGGTTGTCGTCTCTCCGGTCCTTCTCCATGGAACCGCCTGGAAGGGTGAGTCAGCCATTTTACTGCCGCCTGAGTTTCTTAGGCCGGCGGTTTTGCTGCTCCCTCCTGTTTTCTCCGGGCAGGTCGAGCTGGCCTGGCTGGCCCCTTCGAGTGGACTCTTCTCGCAATTTTCTTCTAACTGTAAGTCTCTTTTTTGCTCTTTTTGTTTGTTATTGTATTCTGTGTTTAATTTAAACGGTTCTTTATTATTTTCTTGTATTTCCCCCCCCTCTTTGGTTTGATTTTTGTCATTTTTTACTATTTGTGGTTGTGTGTTTGTACTTCTTTCTATGTTTCGGGACCAAAGCTGGTCTATGTGCCGCTTCCATTCCCTGCCGTCGTCTACGGTTAGTTGGTAGGACTGGGGGCCTGTAATTTGTGTGATTGTTCCTAGAAGCCATAATGGGTCCCCGGTAAATTTTTTTGCATGGACTAGGTCGCCGATTTCAAATGTCCTGAAACGGGTGGAGGAGTCGGGGGAGTTTTCTGGTGTATAGTTTGGGTGCAATCTGTCTAATTGCGACCTAAGTTTTCTTCCCATTAGTAGTTTCGCCGGGCTTTTATTTGTTATAGTACTGGGTGTGATATGCTGGAGGGTGAGTAGGCGATTTATTTTATCTTGGACATCCCCAATGTCCATTTTTTCTAACCCTTCTTTGGTAAACCTGACCATTCTCTCTGCCCTACCGTTTGCAGCCGGGTGATCCGGCGCAGTGAGGGCATTTCTTATACCTAGGGAGGCTAGGTTTTGTTCGAATTGGATACTCGTTAATTGTGGCCCGTTGTCAGACACTAGGACGTCCGGCAGGCCATGGGTTGCGAAGAGTTTGTCAAGTTGTTTAATAACAGTTTCAGTTGTTGTAGATGACATAATTTTAACCTCCAGCCAATTTGAGTATGCATCTACGACAATTAGGAAGGTATGTCCCTTAGTAGGACCCGCAAAGTCAATGTGGATTCGTGACCAGGGGCCTCATGGGGTTTCCCAGTCCTTTATGGGTGCTTGTGGTGGGGAAGGCCTGGTTCTTTGGCATTTGACCCAGAGTCTACCTCCATTTCGCAGGGACTGCCTTCTATTTTTACAATTATTTTTACTTTCTTCCCGCTTTCCGTCTGAGCACTTCCAATAGTGAAAGTCTGATGTGTTTTCTCTCGGTTAGTGGCTCGCTTGTTCCGCTGCCACTTTCTCTCGGTTTGTTTTGGCTCAGCTTGTGCGGGGGAGTTGCTGCGTCTGTTTGGGCTGTAATTTTTTTTATTCCTGCAGACTTTTTCGATATGCCCCCTTTTCTTGCAAGCTCTGCAAATGGTATCGAGGAATCTGCAATCGGCTCGAGGATGGTTTCCTCCGCAGCCAGCGCATTCCCGCCAGTTTCTTTTTTCGCGCCCTTTTTTGTTGGCGTATAGGCGGTGGACTTCGTCGTCTTCCTCCCCGGATTCTGACGTCTCGTCAAAATCTTCGTCGTGAGTGGTGGTGGGAAATTGTTTCTTCCCTCTGGCCAGGCTCATTTCGTCATTGTTCGCGTTCATCTGTTTCATTTTGACTGCCAATTTTTTCACGGCTTCAGCGGCTGTGGCTTCTGCGATGGCTTCGGCTACGGTTATGTTGGGTTTATTTAGCAGCTTGCTCTGTAAATTAGAGTCTCTTAAACCCAGTATTACTCGATCCTGCATCGCTTCATCTAAATTCAGAAACTCGCACGCTCGCCCTAGTTGTCGGAGGGCTGCCACAAAATCAGTGATGGTCTCGCCTTCTTTCTGGTCTCTTAGGTAAAATTCGTGCTGCTTGATAAGGTTGGACACCACCGGTGCGTAGTGAGCCTTTAGCATTCTTTGGAGCTCTGGCCAAGTCATTTGTTTCACATCTCGGGGCTTCGTTAATGCCTTGGCCATTTTGAAGATTGTGGGCCCGCAATGTGTCAAGAAAACAGCTCTCTTACGCTGGTCTGAGATCTCTTCCATCTCGTTACTTTCCAAATACACCTGGAAACGGTCTACGTAGGATTCCCAATCCTCTTCATTGGGATTGAAGGGTGCGGGCGGCGTGTTATTTCCTGCCATTGTCTTCAGTCTGGTTTTATTGGTTGCCGCGTGCTCAGTCTCGCGTTTAGGATGATCCCACCTTCATCGCCAGTGTTCCGTCCGGAAAAAACGCGAGGTAGACCGGGTTCCAACAACAAAGTCTTTATTAGTTAACAGCAGTTGAAAAACGGAACATTGGCTCAAGCCGCGGCAGCCTTTATATAGGGTTTCGCCTGCCGGCTTGTAGCCAATGACAGGTATTTAGTTTTGCCGCCTTTGAGCAGCTTCGTGGATTGGTTCCTATTGAACCAATCCCCATTCAGTTTTTTTAGCCAATCAGAATCCTGTATTAGGAGTCTACTATTCTTTATACAGAACATGGACAATACAATAAAGGAGACAATATATTAAATTTGGGTAAAACCATGATAAAATCTCCATAATATGGAGCCATAGAATTGCAGTTATAATTTGATACCTAAGGAAGGTAACCATCTCACTGCTTCTGGTGTGGTTGCAGTGAAATCATCCCAGGTACCTTGGAATTTCCTGAGGAGACATTCTTGAACTCTCTGTGTTATAGTTTGTTCTGGAGCACCGCAATCGTACTATAGGCTCTCAGCCCACTTTGCCTTAGTTCTGGCAAGGCCTGTCCTGATTCTATTCAGGTGGCTCCATATTTTGGAGGGCAAGTGCCTTCCTGGAAGTGCTTTTGTTGGATCTGTGTCCTCTGTTTGGATGTGGCTATTAAAAGACACCATCTTAATCGCCATTCTTCATCTACATCAGGGGTGTCAAACTTGATTTCATTAAGGGCCGCATCAGGGTTGTGTTTTACCTCAGAGGGCCCGGGGTGGGCATGGCCAGTTTGACATTACTTGTGTTGGGAGGGGCACCTGTGGTGGCCTGAGCACTCTGCCAGAGAAAACGGGCTCCTGAGCTGGGTTGCAACGGCATCCTGCAACCCTCTGCCAGCAAAAATGGAACTTGGGACATCCATCCACAGCCCTCACGAGTTCTATTTTCAGCTTCAACAGCCTCCTGAAACCCTCTGCCAGTGAAAACAGAGCCCTCTCAAGCTCCATTTTTGCTGGCAAAGGCACTGCGGGCCAGTCCTTTGCTGTTTCCAGGCTGGCCCTGTAGGCCAGATCTAAGTGCCCTGTGGTCATTGAGTTTGACACCCATGACCTAGATTGGTGGTACGTTATTCCAAATTCGTTTCCTAGGTTTAAGCCCATTGAGAGGTAAAGAGTCTAATATTTTATGTATTGGAAGATCTCTAGAAGTCAGTGATGTGTTTATCTTATTCCATTCTTGAACTGTTTGCTGTGGTTGTTGTCACCTGAGATTAGGAGGTGCCATGTTAGAATGAACATGGAGCCATGAGGGCAGAGAATTTTGCCAAAACCTCCCCAAGTGGTTGGATCCAGAGGTGGGATTCAATTTTTTTTACTACTGGTTCTATGGCTGTGGTTTGATGGGCGTGGCAGGGGAAGGATACTATAAAATCTCCATCAGAAGTGGGATTTGCCGGTTCTCCTAACCACTAAAAATTTCTGCTACCGGTTCTCCAGAACTGGTCAGAACCTGCTGAAGACCACTTCTGGTTGGATCGTAAAAACAAGCCTTAAAATTAGTAGAGGAAGAAGTGTGTTAAGAAACCTCTGACTTATAATCAGCCATTGCTTTTTTGTAATATTCAGTGAGAACATTTTTCATAAGTGGAAAGAACTTCCAGCAAGTCCCAGGCTGAATGGGGTGGGGAATGAAACATAATTAGAACTCTGGCAGCATATAGACCATGTCTCAGCTTTGCTCATTTATCTGCTTCCAAATAACAATCTGTTAGGAAAGCTATTTTCATTTTTAAATGTGTTTTTCCTGCCTTCTGTGTCAGATAATTTGTTCTTTTGCCTCTTGCTTTCCCTTTATGTATTTTAGGAACATTTTAAGACTGATTATATTACCGGACAGATCACATGGGCTCTCCTGCACCAGAAAGGTGATCAGTCAGATCTAAGTGACAGCATAATTACATTCATACAACCGGATGGTAATATATTCCCTCTCAGAACTCATGACTCAGTGTCCAGGATCCTATGCAATCATTTAGTGAGCTGTCCTGCGTATTTTTCAAAGCTTTTTTTTTCTCCTCCAAGCCCGATGTTATTTTTTATAGGTCATTAATAATGTAATTTTGCATTGCAAACAAGCCTTGAAATAATGAATTCCACAATTATGCATTTGTTATAAGCAGCTGTAATTTCAACAGATGGTTTTTGCCCCATCAGATTTGCAAAGGCTAACTTACAGAATTGGATGAGGGAATTCTTTCCAAGGCCTTTGACCAGCAGTGGCCAACACCTGTTATTAAACAGGTGTGTCTCTTGAAACTCTGGAACCCCTCAAAGGTTGTGTCCATACAATCCCCATACAATGATGGCTGGCTGGCCAGGGGATGAATGGAGATCAGGATAGAAGATCAGGAAAGAAGTACATGAGACATAACAACATGAGAATAAGGGGAGGAAGTTTGGGGAAAGTATTTTTGGGTGCTTCCCCATATTATTTCCTTGCGGTTTGGTTCAAAACCTAAGCTGCTCCCATTCTCTTTTGTGCTCATTGCCAATCAGTTGACTCAAAACCCTATTAGGCTTATAAGTAGAAGATACTCATTACAGGGCATCTTCAACTTACAACACTTTGTTTAGTGACCATTTGAAGTTGTGTGTGATACCCAGGGCATGGCACAAAGGCAACACAGTCAGATAATCAATAGGAGTCCCTTTATTAGCTCCAACTTTGCCCCCAGTGTCCTGGTTACCTTCTGGGCTAGAGAAAAACTCTTCCAGGAACAGCCTTTGGCTGCAAAGAATCAAGTCCAAAATGTGGTCAACAAAACTGTAACTATGAAGTTCCAGTTGTGCTTTCTTTGAGGACAGACTGAAGACAGCAATTGTGCACGGCTTCAATCCGTGTTGTACTTGTTAGAGGGCTCCAAACGGGGCTAGAACCACCTTGGAGGGGTGGGGAAGAAGGGGAAAACTGCCTGTCAGGTCAAGGGGAGCCACATCTCATCTCCTTGGCTAGGTAAATTCCCTCCAAACAGGCTGCAATGGTCATTAAATATGGCCACCTGAAAAAGGAGAGCTACCTGGGGCAAAGATTGTGCAGGAGCAGTGAAGAAGCAGACAATGTGGAGACCAGGCAAATTAAGTGCCTTGGATTTAAAAATTTAAAGAGACTTAAAAAAACTGTAACTATAAGTCTAAACAAGGCAAAATAAGGCAATTAATCTGGCAGGGCAGGAGAAGGAATTCCAGATGTGAAGGCATGGCAATATGGTTGCCTCAACATGGTTGGGAGGATGCCAGGAATGCAGTTAACCAAAGATAAACTCATGTTTGCTCCCAGCAGCTGCCGCACTCAGCATGCATCTCTTTTAAACTCCCTTCCCAGCTGTGATTGATGAAGGGAATCAGGGCCCTTTCTTCTCCCTTAAGCGAGGCAACTCACATTGCTCTCTTCTCCATTCCTCTCTGTGTGCCCTAGGATGAAGAGGGGGTGGACCTGGGTCTTCATCCAAACTCCCTCTCCCTTGTTCTATCTCTCCCCTGCTCTGCCCAGCTGGACTTTGCTCTTGCCCAGTTTCCTCTACAGCCAATGGAGCCACACTCCCACTCCATGTCACCTGTTCAGCTTCCTCCTCAGATTCAGACTCTGACAGGGGCATGACAGTTGTGACAGCACTGAAAAAAAGTGACACATGGCCATTTTTCCTACTTATGACCATTGCAGCATCCCTGTGGTCACAAGATCAGGTTCAGACTGATTCACGTCTATGACGGTTGCAATGTCCCGGTGTCATGTGATCCTCTTTTACAACCTTCATATAAGTAAAGTCAATAAGGAAGCCAGATTCACTTAACAACCATGTTACTAACTTAATCACTGCAGTGATTCACTTAACAGCTGTGGGAAGAAAGATGGAGCAAAGCTCACTTAACTATCTTGCTTAGCAACAGAAATTTTGGGCTCAATTATGGTCTTAAGTCAGGGACTACCTATATCTTCCAGGCCTGCTGAATCTCAACAGCATTAAAAAAAAAAATCCTTCCAATAATTGCTAGCTATCCTGGTCATCCCAACACTGTGGCTGCTTACAGATGAATGGTCCATAACTACAGCACAGGTGTCTAGATTCTGGGCAGCAGCATGGGGGATTCATTGGAAACACCATAGTTATTTTATACAACAAATATGGCAAACAAATGAGCCATGGTGGTGCAGTGGTTAGAGTGCAGGACTGCAGGCTACTTCTGCTGACTGCCAGCTGACTGCAATTTGGCAGTTCAAATCTCACCAGGCTCCAGGTTGACCTTCCGTCTTTCCGAGGGGGGTAAAATGAGGACCGAAATTGTTGGGGGCAAGATTCTAACTGTCAACTGTTTAGAGAGGTCTGTAAAGCACTATGAAGTAGTATCTAAGTCTAAGTCCTGTTGCTAAACCCTTTGCACCACTTATTCCTTTGCATTTTAGCATTAAACTGATTTACGGGCCTCATCATTTATAAATTGTTGTTTTAGTACAGTTAGACCATGTGTAATTGACAGACTATCAAAGATTTCATTTGTTATTTATCATTTTATTCTAGAATGTTTAATTGGCTATTCACTGAGTGTTTTTATTTCTTCTGGTCTCTGGTCTATGTCTGTAATAAACAGAATTGGAATTGAATTGAAATGAATTGAATCTCAACAGCAATTGGTCAATGGGAGCCAATGGTGGGATTCAAAATTGTTTACTACCAGTTCTGTAGGCATGGCTTGGTGGGCATGGCAGTGGAAGGACACTGCAAAATCCCATTCCCTCCCCACCCCACTAACCTGCTTTCCAGTTCCGTTCTCCTGTGCAGGGCAACTAAAGAAGACCCAGCTGATTAGCTGGGACTTGGGAGGCAGAGAATAGATGGGAGTGGGGCCAGTCAGGGGTGGGGCCAGTCAGAGGTGGTAATTGCTGGTTCTCCAAACTACTCAAAATTTCCATTACCAGTTCTCCAGAACTGGTCAGAACCTGCTGAAAACCACCTCTGAGGGGAGCCAACATTTGCTCGAAACAAGATGTTGGCTTCTTAGTTTAAACCTAGAGATTGTTTCTCTATTATATATTTTGCTGCAGGCCAAGGAAGGCCTTTGTTTGCTTCTGTGTAAGTGAATATGGACATGAGTTTAATTTATACTTCCACACCCAGAAACTAGTATTTATTCTGCTCTGCAAGCTGCTGCCAAGTCCAAGCTAAGAAAACAGCTGGCAACTTTTTTTTAATGTTTATTTTTAAAAGCTGGGGAAGCTGAATACTTCCTTGATACAAAACCTGATGATGCAGTCCTTAACATGCGAGTGACCAAGATTTCTACATGTAGAGAGATGATTGGGCTGCTTGTTTGCCATTTGGGATGATAAATAGCAGGGCTGTTGAGCCAACATTGGTTTATGGGCCTGCATTTTAAGCAACATCAGCAATTGAGTTAGCCCTCCAGAGCCAAGTTAGACAATAAACTAAATCTGGACATTGCATTTGATTGTTTCTTGGTTTTCCTTCTACCACCTCTTTGTAAAAATAAGTAACTTTCTCCAGCAGGCACGTCCAATGGTTTCATGAGACTAACCTTCCCAAGTTAGTGGTACAAAAGGTGGTTTTGATTACATTTACCATCAGCCGGAGAGAAGTAAGGAAAAGTTACCAACATCTGAAGAGGGGTAGCTGCTGCATAAAGCTTTTAAAACATTAAAGTGTATTTCATTTCTTTGCAACTGCATTGTGTGTATGTGTGTATGTGTGTGTGTTTGTTTGTTAGCTGCCATAGCGAGCATGGGAAGGAAGTGGGGCACAGAAAAAGAAAACCAGCAATGCTCTTCTTTTTCTTTTCCATAAGTTTTGCACTCAGTCAGAGGTCACCTGTGTAGGTTTCAGTGGTGGGATTCAAAAATTTTTACTCCTGGTTCTTCGGGCGTAGTGTGGCTTGGTGGGTGTGGCTTGGTGGGCGTGGCTGGAAAAAGTTACTGCAAAATCCCCCTTCCATCCCCACCATACTAACCTGCTTTCCAGATCCATTCTCCTGTGCAGGGCAACCAAAGAAGACCCAGCCGATCAACTGGGACTCCAGAGGCAGAGAATAGATGGGGTTGGCGGGGCCAGTCAGAGGTGGTATTTGCTGGTTCTCCAAACTGTTCAAAATTTCCACTACCGGTTCTTCAGAACTGGTCAAAACCTGCTGAATGTCACCTCTGGTAGGTTTGCACTACCAAAGGAATCCCCTAGGACAGGGGTGTCAAACTCATGGCCCACAGGCTGGATACATCATGTGCTGGCCCCAGGGAGTGAACGGGGAAAAAGTCCAGATACGCCACATGACGCTGCCCTGATGACACAAGTTTGACACCTCTGCCCTAGGAGAAGAACAGGCAATCTGTGTGCTTCCAGATGTTGATGAACTACAATTCCCAGCATTCTTACTTTTGGCTAAATTCCAGGGATCTGATGGAAAATGACCTGGCTTTCTAAACTCTGGGGAGAAAAGGATCTCCAGCAAAAGATGGAGTTCCTTGTCCATGAAAATGTTTTATTTCCATCATCAGTTGTTTCCTTCTCTACCTAAAGCCCATGTCACACTGAACCAGCGGATGTAAAGAGGATGTAAAACAGACAAAAAACCTTTCCATCCGTTTGAAAATGTGATGTACTTACTGCCTCCGTTTGGCTTCCTCTCTATCCGTCCAGCATCCGTTTATGGACGTTTCATCCGTTCCAAAGGTTTTGGGCTGCCTAAAACTTTTGCGCAGAAAATGTATCCAGTTCGTCCGTTCTGCATCCGCTACGCATCCGCTACACATCCGTTATGCATCCGCTATATCCGCTAGGCGTCCGCTATGCATCCGCGCAACTCCATCTGCCCGGATGTGGGGAGGAAGCGGAACGGACGCAGAATGGATGCAGAACGGATGCCTAGCGGATGCAGAATGGAAACAAAGCGTTTAAAACGGAAAAAACGTTCGCAGAGGGGACCTATCTCAGATATTAAGGATGTCTAGAGGATGCCTAGAGGATGCCTAGAGGATGCCTAGCGGAAAACCTATACTGCCTATAAAAAGGGGGAGCAACTCGCCTGCATCTCACTTTCAGAACAGCAGCCCAGCGGTGCAGATCTCTGCAGCCTTCATCTGCCTCTTCCTCTTCCACAGCATCCAGTCATGTCCACTGTGGATTGTAACAAAGTCCTTTCGGCAGCCACCATCGTTCTGCAACAGTGCGAAGCCATCTGCAGGCTCTGTGAACTCTACTGCGAGAAGAAAAGGAGCCACCCAAAAAGAGTCTGGGTCCGAAGATGGTTCACCAGAAGAGCAGAGGACGGACTATACAACAAGCTGATGGTGGAGCTCAGGAGCGAAGACAGTCGAGCGTTCCAGAACTTCATGAGGATGCCTCCAGCCATGTTTGACGAAGTTGTGCAGCGCCTGACACCCAGGTTGACCAAGGCAAACACCAGCTTCCGGCCCAGCCTGGAACCTGGGCTCAAGGTGGCACTCACTCTGCACCACCTGGCCTCAGGGACCTCCTACAGGAGCATGCAGTATGGCTGGAGGGTGCCATCCAACACCATCAGCATTGTGATCAGAGAAGTGGTGCAGGCCATCATCGAAGAATACAAGGAGGAGCTCCTCCAGTACCCCTCCACTGAAGAAGGATGGAAGAAAGTTGTAGAGCAGTGGTATCAGAAGTGGAACTTACCACACACTGTTGGAGCCATAGATGGGAAGCACGTGGCCTGCAAATCTCCAGCCAAGTCGGGGTCCACTTATTTCAACTCCAAGGGCTTCTTCAGCATCATCCTCTTCGCCATGGTCGATGCTGACTACAAGTTCATGTACATCGATGCTTCAGGCAACGGCTCCTCTTCAGATGCCCAGGTATACAACGCCAGTCACCTCAAGGAGGGGCTGGAACACAACCTCATCATGGGCTTCCCAGATCCAGACCCCCTGCCCAACGACACACAAGATGTGCCCTACTTCATCGTGGGGGATGACGACTTCTCCCTCACAACCTACCTCATGAAGCCCTACACCTCCAGATTCCTCACCTATGAAGAGAGGATCTTCAACTACAGGCTGTCCAGGGCAAGATGGGTGGTGGAGAACGCCTTTGGCATCCTGGCCAACAGGTTCCAGGTACTTCTCACCACCATGCAGCATTGCCCAGAGACCGTCAGGAGGATCATGGAAGCTTGCTGCATCCTGCACAATCTCAGCGCACCCGCAACCCAGTCTTGCAGAACAGGCTTGTGGACCTCCAACAAGGCAATGGGGACATGGAGCCTGGGGAATGGAGGCAAGGACGAAACCTGATAGACACTGAGGATGTGCAAGGCCCCAACAGAGCCTCACGTGAAGGGAAGAAGCAGCGCAACCTCCTGAGACACTGGTGCAACTCCCCAGCTGGAGCAGTGGAGTGACAAGACAGGATGATAGATGCTTCCTTCAGCCTGTCTCATCACACGGATGAGATTGGGCCATGTATGTTTGGTTGGCCTACAATGAACAGGGCGTTTAAGAAAGAGTTGTGTTTATGTTGACATGTGTGCATAATTATTACATTATTATTGATATTAAAGGGCCGTAGGTGTGGCACCTGGGAGGGTGGACCATACAGTCCCACTATGCTTGCACTGGAGGTTTATCTATCCCACTGCTATCCTAACCCATCCCACAGCTATTACCCATCCCACAGGTATCCTAACCCATCCCAAAGCTATCCTTACCCATCCCACAAGCATGCAAAGGCTTAAACCATTTCTAAAAGTTTCCACCAAGACTTTATTAAAAAAAAGAAATGAAGCAAGTGTGTGAATCATAAATAGACTTTATTAACAACAAGCTATAAGACAAAAATGAGTCTCTGGCAGTCCTCTTGGTCGCTCAGTCTCAGGGGTGAAGGGTCCAGGTGCTGTGGAGGTGGCTGGTGCTGGAGTGCTTGTCATCAGCCCCTCCAGAAGCAGAAGCAGCAGAAGCCCCAGCCCCAGAAGAGCGAGCCCGTGCTGCAGAAGCCCCAGCAGAACCAGAGTGAGGGCCAGGGGGCGGGATGGTAGCCCTGTCCCTCTTGCCAGGGCTGGCAGCAGATGGCTGAGGCTTGCTGTGCTTCCGCATGGTTGTGGGGTTGTTGGCTGTCAGGGAGGCTGGCAGGAACCAAGGCTGGCAGAAAGGCTGGCAGGGAGGCTGGCACAAGGCTGGCAGGGAGGCATGCACCAAGGCTTGCAGGAAGGCTGTCAGGCAGGCTGTCAGGCAGGCAGGCAGCAAGGCTGGCAGGCAGACATGAACCAAGGCTGGCAGGAAGGCTGGCAGGCAGACATGAACCAAGACAGGCAGGCAGGCAGGCAGCAAGGCTGGCAGGCAGACCGGCTGGCAGACCGGCTGGCAGGGAGGCTGGCAGGGAGGCTGGCAGGGAGGCTGGCAGCAAGGCTGGCAGGCAGACATGCAGGCAGGGCAGGCAAGGCAGTCGATGTGTCCGGCAGCAGGTCTTTCCTCTGAATGGCGACCCGCTTCTGAGCTGCTTCCGTTATATCCACGGGGCTGACGCAATGCATCCTCCCCGCATGTGCAGTGAATGCCAGGCATCCGTTAGGCTTCCACTGTGCATCCACTAGGCTTCCGCTCTGCATTTGCTTCATCCGTTCTGCATCCGCTCTGCTTCCGCTCTTTCCGTTCCACGTCCGCTTTGCTGAGGCCCCCCGGAAGCCCTGTGGATGTGCCACCCACTCCCATCCGCTCCCATCCGCTTCCATCACTGGGCTTCCTTTCCGCATCCGCTTTGCATCCGCCCTGCGTCCTCCCCGCGTCCGTGTTATTTGAGAGCAGATAACAACGGATGGAACATTTTGCTCGTCCACTGTGTCCATTGCATCCATTGGCCAGTTTGACATGGGCTTTACCTGCTGAACAGCTGTACATGGGAAGTGATGTGATATTTATCTATATCTATATCTATATCTATATCTATATCTATATCTATATCT